>JAQBSW010009438.1:0-28745 GCA_029291075.1 Eudiplozoon nipponicum
ATATATATATATATATATATATATATATATATATATATATATATATATATATATCTTCATATATATATATATATATATATATACATATATATATATATATATATACATATATATATATATATATACATATATATATATATATGTATATATATATATATACATATATATATATATATATGTATATATATATGTATATATATATATGTATATATATATATATATATATATATACATATATATATATTATTTCTCCGCCATAAACGGCATCTAAATCCTTCAAAATTGTTCTATCACGCCCATGATGTATATTACCGTTAGCTTTACACTATTTACTCAAATAAACTTGAAACTTTTCATTGATTTTCTTTGTGATGCAATGCATAGGAAAGAACCAATTTTTGGTGCATTAATCATCTAAAAATAGGCTGACAACATCCATCATTATGATTAAAAATCACATAATTAGCGCGAGAAGCAAATCTTTTCGAAACTACAACGCCAATCCAAGTCAAGATGACACAGAAAAAAGTGCTGTAGAAGGAAGTACCTTAGCCACAAATACCTGCGACAACAATATCAGGCTCTTTATCTTTTCTAGCAATATATTCACAGGATAGAGATGGCGGTAAGGCATGGAATCAAAACAACACTGTATTCTCTTACCAGTACTGTGTTGCTTTTGCCTCATTCGCAAAATGTTTGTGCCAGATATTTCAATTCACGAGCAAAGGTATAGGCGACCTAGTGTTAATTTACAGTCAACACATAACGATAGTTATTATAATCAAAGTTGCGATCTTGATATAAACACCTGACCCATTAATTACTTACATATGTCAGTATAAACTAAGAATTGTATAGTGTCGAAAACGCAATTCATCCAGTAGACCGGTTTCGTCCTTATTGGGAACTCATCATGTACTGGCCAGAATTTGTCGCGGACAGGGCTCGAACCTGGGCACGTCTGCTTTTGGAATCTGGTAAGCGCTAACCACTGCAGCCATCAGCTGTCGCCACACTACACGGCACACAATAATATCTAGCTTGCAGACACTAACTGAGATGTAACTAGTCGGCTCCGTAGTCGATTCAGTCTTGCCTTTTGACTGGGCTAGCATACTACAGCATTTCAAGACTCATAAATTGGCACAGCGGCACGGATGGCTCAGTGGTTAGAGCACCAGGTTCCGAAGCAGACGTGCCCAGGTTCGAGCCCTGTCCGCGGCAAATTCTGGCCAGTACATGACGAGTTCCCAATAAGGACGAAACCGCTCTACTGGATGAATTGCCTTTTCTACACTATACAATTCTTAGTTTATACTGACATATGTAAGTAATTAATGGATCAGGTGTTTATATCAAGACCGCAAACTTGATTATAATAATTTTTATCACCACCCGCACAACCAATGTTCGTTTAATTACATAACGATAGTGTCTAATGCTAATTTAGTAGTTCCGAATCAGTATATCGTGCTGATATAATACTGTTTCGTAATAGAAGGTAGCAAAAGAGGGGCTTCCATCAGTGTTGCAGATCAAAAAGTCTGAAGTTCATGTACAATCAATTTTTTTCCAAATGGCTAATCACATCGGAAAAACAACACAAACTCCGTACTAAAAGGTTATTCGATATAATGCGCAGAATAACGCCTACAATTGGAATTAGATTAACGATCGTATGAATAAAGAATTAAAGCTCTAGACAGAACTCTTCAATTTGATTCTTAGCGGACTTTCAGAGTCTTACCACTACTGTTTATGGACAAAAGAATTGCATGGTGTATCAGCCAGTGGGCTGTTTAAAATAGGTCGTTTTATCTTCTGAGTCTTGAAGCAGAAACAACCTACGGCACATAAGCTTATAATTTAACGAGCTTTATGCAATTCTAGCGGAAGTCCAATATAATCGCGAAATTAGCAAATAGTAATTGAAGAAAAATACTAGCTAAACCTACGATAAAAAGTAGATTGGTATCTGATGGGCCTCTGGTCACACGTCTTAGTATCACGGGCAAGCGACGCTACCTACTTTCAGCTAAAGTAGAGTACGCCAAAACACGATCGGTAGATTTCCAGCAGTCATAGTGTGTTATCACGTGTCGCGCAAGCCTAATGATATTTTATACACTGTCTCTTGAAATCCGAATTCTCTTGCCTCGCAAACGGGCCAGGCTTTCAGCCCCAGTTAACAATGATAACAAAAATGTCTCAACTCCATTTTATAAGAGACCGTATACTATCGAAAACTAATTAAGCGAAATTTTGTCGTTGACTTTAACGGCATAAAGAACTGTCTATCTGTGGTTCGTTGCCTTTCTAAATTTACCTGGATGGACCAAATTACTAGAAGACTGAAATTCTGGGGCCACATTCAACTCATAAATTTATGTAATTAAACGAACATTGGTTGCGCGGGTGATGATAACAATTATTATAAGTAAGGTTGCGTCTTGATATAAACACCTGAGCCATTAATTACTTACATATGTCAGTATAAACTAAGAATTGTATAGTGTAGAAAAGGCAATTCATGCAGTAGACCGGTTTCGTCCTTATTGGGAACTCATCATGTACTGGCCAGAATTTGCCGCGGACAGGACTTGAACCTGGGCACGTCTGCTTCGGAATCTGGTGCTCTAATCACTGAGCCATTCTGCCGCATAAATTTATGAGTTTAGAATGCTAAGTTTCAACAAACTCAAAAGACAAGATGAATAAAATTGAACATATTTATTGATGGGAACTAAACTATTTGTAAAAGTGCTCATAAAACCAATGGGAACGGAACATATCTTTTTGTACAAATGTTTATAATCACGAAGGCGTCTGAGGAATTAAGAACTCATCAGATAATTTTATCAATATTCCTCGGATAGCTTTATAGTAACAGCATGGCTTGTTAAAATAAATAATAACTGTTGTAAGTAAAAGCGTATTATTGTGAAATTTCCTTGGTGGAATTTTGTTTGATCAAAATAACTGAAGAAAAACAGGTAAAACTCACTTGATGTTAACGTGTAGTCGATTCGTTGTGATCTTGTTAACATGTGAAATCGTGTACGTATCCAAAATATAGTACATTCCTATTGCTCAATTAAACAATACGTTTATTAGTTAAATACTGTTTGTTGCGGAGAAATAATATATATGCAATTGTGTATCTTGTGTTGCACATCTAGCAACAAATAAGTTCAAATATGACCAGAAGTATAAACCAACTTTAGCATAAACTAAAGGTATAATCTCATGTGCTTACTGGCTACTTACCATTCGGAGACTGTATTACACCCTATACCCACTTTATATTTGGATGAAGAATGTGACAATTCAACGGTAAAATCTTCTATACGAATGTGAGCACCAACATTAGTGGAGTTAACTGCATATAAGGTATCTCGCAGTTGAAATACAAATTATGAATAATTTTCCGAGATATGTTATGTTAACACAGTCAATACACGTATTCTACTGCTTTTTATGTGCCGGAAGCCGTTACAAAACTACAGGCCAATTTATTCTAAAAACTAATTATTCATTGCTACATTTCATTTATTTCATTTATGCGGTTTTACCTTAAAGATAGAATGATTACTCTAATAATTGCAGCAGCCTCCATTCATAAGGTCACAAACTGCCTTTCATTATCAAATTTCTCTCATTCGTGTCACTAAATCATCACGTGCAACAGCAAGCTCACGATTCAATCCCACTACAACTGGAACACCTTCACTAAAGTCTACCTATTCTCAAGGTCACAAATTTCTTCAACACATCACTCCCGGAGATAAAACTTCTACATATATCTTAATATGAGTTCAAGAATATAGTTAACCGGCACTTTAATAAATTCCTAAGATCATATACTCAATGGTAGTTCATTTCGTAAAACAAATAAAAATATTTTAATTCTTTATTCACATCTGCGCCTCGAAATCTGCTTCCACCATTGAGCTGACTGTTTCATCTTTATCCGTGCACTCCTGCGATAACTTTATGTTGTATTCACTTCAGTCCTATGCAGGACAATTGGATCGTTCTCGGCCTCAAAGGTAGATATTGCTAGACCTATCCCCCTTCAGGAGTTGACATTGACACTCTAATTAAACGATCACGTACGACAGCTCATGGTCCGTCGGAAATGTTAACGAAAACTGTATTTTGCTCTGCATCCACACTTCGCACACAATACGGATCATCGTTTACAACCTGTAGTGCCATGGGCTAGACCTTCGCGACCATGACATAGTCGTCGACACCTAGGCGAGTGCGTGTAGGTCATCTTTCATAGGCTTGTCGCTGGGTGGCGCCCACATAATCAGTTAGCTGTTTTAGGCGCTACTAAATATTCGCGACGGTGCAGCGCTCATGGGATCCTGGGATTATTGATTCACCTTGCAGTCAAATATGCCATTCTTAGACTATGGATATTGGAGTGAATCTTGTAGCGCAGCCGTCGCTTTGGTCTGCGGGTGGTAAGTTGATGCGCGGGAATGTTTTATTCCAGGATCCTTGCACCACTGATTAAATAATCTCGACTCCAACTATGCACCCTGGTCGGTAACAATAACTTGTAGCAGGCACTTATACTCTACCAACTGTACTTTCATTACTTTAAGTCAATCTGGACTCATTCAAAAAAGTGTTCAGCCAACAAGACAGGAAAGCTATCTTGATCGCATATGCACTGATGATGACATCAATAGATAGTAAACACTACAATTGCATGCCATTTTCAACAGTTTGAGAGTTAGTAACACCACCATTGTATTTAACCAGTCGTCGAACAACATAACAAATACAATGGGATTGGTGTTTACTTCAAGCTCGCAAACTTGATTTAAAGAATTGTTACCACCACCCGCGCAAGCAATTATTGTTAATTACATGCCATGTTGCGATCACAAAAAGCATTTTATCACAGCAAAAATCAATGCAACTGCAATTAGAGATCGTTTCACACAACTTATAAGTACAGACTGGTTACTGTTTACACAAATCGGTAGTCTGTACGACACTATTTAGCATACATCATTATCAAACAATTTGCCAAATCATAAAGCATGCTTACGAAGAATCTACAACGGGACATTGTTAATCATACGCTATCATTATGAAAATTCATAAATAACCTATTCCAGAGACTGGCGCGTGTATCAACCATCCTTCTAAATAAACCACAACAAATAGGCTATAAAATAAAAAAGGAGAATTAAGATATCATACCAAAATAGAAAAACACATTTGCAAGAAACTGAACATTCAATGCGCATTTCCTCTAGTCAGGAAGGAAATCTAAAATGGCAGGAATGAGATAATTGTGAACAGTAAGTTTATGCAGATTTCTAATTCCGACTTTGGCAATTTAGAAAATTCGTCTTTAGCAGCTCAATGGCCGAAGAATTCATCCCTCCCGGCTTTGTTACCTTAGCGCTATCAGCTGAACTGTCTGCAGATGGAAAATATCTCCGAAGTTGTAATAGCGAAAGCCATGCAATCCATAAAATCTGGGTATCAAATGAATCAATCTAGTTTATCCTTTAGCACACTCCTTCAATCATTAAACTCACTGAAACTATTAGCAGCATATACATTTGAAGCTTTTAGTAAAAATTAAGACCCGTAGTGAATTCAAAAATTTAAGACCAATAGCTAACCTAAACGGATGACAAACTTGCCGAACCGGATAAATCGTAATTACCTGATCTGCGTAGTGACTAACAAAATACGGATTCCAGTTGTTCGGTTTCTTCAAAGTAATTTGGCTGCCGTAGTCGGCCGCCTAACGCATCCAAATGGTAAATTCATATTCGGCCACTCTATTTTCACTCAGTTTGACGTACTTAAGTGTTTTGGAGATGTACACACATACTCACACACACACACACGACACGCATCGATTTAGTGAAATGTCAGCCTGAAATATAAATAATATGGCGAAAGGAAATATCGTGCTAGCTTCATTAGTTTGTCTTGTAAAACGTATGAGAATGGGTGAACTGAAGAAGGCGACCTACAACGGCAGCCGAAATATTTTGAAGAAACAAATCAACCGGAATCCGTACTGTGTCAGTTAAGACGTAGATCAGGTAATCTCAATAGCTAACCTACCTGCAATCACTAAAGTTTTGGACAATATCATCTATGAGCAAATTGGGCCGTAGTTTCAATTCAAGTATCCACATCAACAAGATTCCACTTGAAATCAATCATTTGCAACAAATACGATTATGCTTCCACATAAAATCCTCAAGGTTCTATCATTATACATCGAAGCTAGTGCTATATTTCTAGAAAACTATATAGCTTTTTATGCAATAGCCATACAGGCAGTATTTAAAGAACTTGCGAACCTAAATTTATGTACAAACGCATCAGAATTAATCTTTAAATATCTGTTCAGAGGTAAGTCGCCGTCACACTATATATATATATATATATATATATATATATATATATATATATATATATATATAATACTATTGAAAGAACTACACACATTTATAACAAAGTGGATAAAATGTGTGTTCTTACTAATTATAAATATGCGATGCAAAAATTAAAAGGTATGGACATTATAAAGAATATATATATATATATATATATATATATATATATATATATATATATAAATTAGGAATAAAAACACATTAATAATAAAGTGAATAATAGCCATTTATTTCGAGAACACTAAACTTCACTCTACAATCTTTCATTTATATACATTCTGGGTTTTCATTTGAATATGTGAGAGGCAACAAATATGATCTAGTATCCAAGCCAGACCAAACAGGACCTCGACTAGAATAAAAAAACATTCAATCGGATTGGCAAAAAACTGAAGAGGAAAAAAGAGATGCGCATACGGTGACATAAGTTTCCAAACAATATGAGCGTTCCACACTGCAATTTACACTTGCGCTGTTAACAAGTAAATAATAAAAATTTGTGCAAAAAGGTGAAGAAAGACTACACTCGGAAAAATAGCACTCGTACACGTAACAGCGAACAATTCGAACAGATGGTTAATTCTCAGGCCATCAATACAATAATGACCAGATCTCAGACATCACTTTGCAATACAGTGAGAAGGACCTTTCCATGCAAAAGGCACACACACAGATACAAACGCATATACACTTACCAATCAGCCAAAACAAGAATTAGAAAACCGAGTCATATTTAGCAGTTAAATACTGTTTGTTGCGGAGAACTAATATATATGCACGTATGTATTAGGTGTTGCGAACCTAGAACCTGCAATAATGAAGCTAAATTTATCTAAAGTCAACGACAATGCGACTTCAACGCTAACTCACACTATATAATATATATACCGAGTCCGTAAAGGATACTAACACTATTGATATTGTGTTAGTAACCGATACCAACATTATTGCACCGAAAAGGTACATGGTACTAGCACAATGGTTTCCGAGTCGGAACATGGTACCAATATGATATATAACAATTTATACTATAGTTCACCGAAATTGAGAATTACAACAATTTCTGAACACCTGTTACTCCAGTAAATACATACACCCTGGCCTTGATCGATATCAGTTATCTCATTTCGTGGTAAGCATGATATCATTCAATTCAGTATATTGTAATTCTCAATTTCAGTGAACTATAGTATAAATTTTTATATATCATATTGGTACCATGTTCCGACTCGGAAACCATTGTGCTAGTACCATGTACCTTTTCGTTGCAATAATGTTGGTATCGGTTACTAACACAATAGCCATAGTGTTAGTATCCTTTACAGACTCGGTATATATATTATATAGTGAGAGTTAGCGTTGAAGTCGCATTGTCGTAGACTTTATATGATGTTAGCCTTACTATTGCAGGTTTACACATTCGTCTAGGAGATTGTACCATCCTATTATTCCACATTCTTCTACCAAATATATAGTGGTTAAAGGGCGTAATACCGGCTCCTACTGATGAGTCGCCAGTAAGCACGAAACGAATGTTCATGAGATTATACTTTCCGTTCATGCTGCCTTTGGTTTATCCTTCTGGTCACAACTGAACTAATTTGTAACTAGGTTCGCAACACCTAATACATACTTGCATATATATTAGTTCTCCGCAATAAACAGTATTTAATTGTTAACTTCTAGAGAAATTAAACGAACATTGGTTGTGCGGGTGGTGATAAAAATTATTATAATCAAGTTTGCGGTCTTGATATAAACACCTGACCCATTAATTACTTACATATGTCAGTATAAAATAAGAATTGTATAGTGGCAGGATAGCTCAGTGGTTAGAGCACCAGATTCCGAAGCAGACGTGCCCAGGTTCGTATCCTGTCCGCGGCAAATTCTGGCCAGTACCTGATGAGTTCTCAATAAGGACGAAACCGGTCTACTGGATGAATTGCCTTTCTACACTATACAATTCTTAGTTTATACTGACATATGTAAGTAATTAATGGGTCTGGTGTTTATATTAAGACCGCAAACATGATTATAATAATTTTCATCACTAGTAGAAAGTAGTAAAATGGCATTAAGAAGTATCATGGGAATGTTAAATATGTCTATATCTTCCACGAACTTTATGTTCAGAAATTAATTTTATAAACAAGCGAAAGGTGTCCTTATGGGTCAACTATTATCAGTCCCCGTCGCTAATATTTTTATGCACTATTTTGAAAAACATTTGTTGTTATAATCTCCATTCAAGCCAAACTTGTATGTGAGATTCCTGGATGATATGTTTCTAATTTTGAATTACGGTGAAAATGAGTTTAATAAATTTCTGGAATTAGCCAATCAGTTAGGTGAATTAAAATTTGTATTAGAAAAAAAGAAAAATGCGGAATTACTGTTTCTTGATGCGAAAATAACACAGAATGGACCCAGATTGAAAAGAGATATTTTTAAGAAAGAGACTTATTTGGGACTTCTTTTAAATTTCTTCTTAATCCACCCATATGGATTGAAAATAGGCATTCTTAAATCCATGATATTAAGGAGTCTTAAAACAAAGAATTTGAAAAATGGAGATAAGGAAATGATGAGATAATAGGTAATATTCAAAATAAACGGCTTCCGTCAATTATAATATACAAGTTAATAGACGAGATGTCGCTAAGATTTAATGGTAATATAATAAACAGATTAAAGAAGAAAACTAGATAAGCGAAAAATTATGGTGTTACTTGATTCCAAATTGAGCAGAAAAATTAAAATAATATAAGCTAAATACAATATAAAAACAGTTTTAAGACAATCGCTTACTATATGCAATAAACTACCTAACCAAAAAGAAAAAATAGAACTCCTCGACACATCAGGAGTATATGCGATACCTTGCAAAGATTGCAAGCTCAGGTATATAGGCGAAACCATGCGCCCGATAACAGTTCGTAGAAGAGAACACAAAACGGTCTGCAAATACGGCCATGCTCAAAGATTAGATTTAGCTAGGCATTCAAGGGAAAAAGGTCATGAAATATACTGGAATGGAAGTAAACGCATCGCGTTATGCAACCGAAACAGTTTAACTAGACAAATAAGAGAGTCGATTGAAATAAAACCGGGGCATGATGTAATAAATGTAACATCGGTAGGAAAATCATTAGGCCCAATTTTAATGAAGCTTTTCTGGGGTCAGAAAACAGGAGGCGGATGAATCTGAATTAATTGTGAATCGCAGTAAGAAACCCCGTTTATAGAAATTCCTATTTCCTTTTATCCTTATCTTTCTCAGCATACACAGATTTAGCAATGGTTATGGAATATAACGTGCTTATATAAAATTAAATACATACGATAATAAAATTTCTATATATATATATATATATATATATATATATATATATATATATATATATATATATATATATATCATGAATTATATAATGTTGACATTTATTAATCTCACACACAGTTGCTTATATTTATATCTATTTATACTATAAACATACATAGGTAGGTGACCTATATCCAATCTCGGGAGATCTTCCCTAATCGCGATCACTGCCAGGTATCCTTCCTTATTCTTTTTTTATCCTTTATCTCTATAGATGAAAATCAATCATTCAGGCAATTTACCAACTGAGAAGAGTTTCCCCGACTCTGTGACGTCGTTAACTGGAGGGAGCTCTTTCTTTTAAACAACCTCTCCTCGTGATTTTCCGAAGTCCATAACATCTTATCCTTAATTCTGCCATATCTATTCAACACATACACGCGACGAACAAGTTGAAAACCTTGTTTAAGGTACGCGACAACCTTGCACGCAACTCTAGACGACGCACATCATCACTTGCTCGCGCCCTCGCACTGTGATGTCTCGATGGGCACATCCAACAGGTTATCAACAAACAAGTACTTAACATCGAGAGACGCATCCGCACAGCTCCAAACTTCCGGATAAAGTTCGCTGTCATCAAACATCAATTGCTAAAAAAGCCCAAAACCTCATATATTAACTTCTCTCGGTCGCCCGAGGATTATTTAAATTATCTCCTCGAATCCTTTTCCACTCCCACTCCGCCTGATGAGATGTTAGACAACGGAGACGCTGAGAACCTACGCTGGTTCAACGTCTCACCGGCCTCCGTCGCTCGAAAAATTAAAGACATAAAATCTCAACATCAATTCGATCAATACGGGGTCTCGGTAAGCATGATTGCACTTCTTGGCTGGAATCTCTTCTCTCTGGTTGCTGATGTTATCAATCGATGCCTCGAAACCACCTATCGTCCCCCGGAATGGCTTAATTCGACGATCTCCTATCCCAAAAAATGACACTCCGTCTATCTCCTCATTCAATGATCTCCGCTCCATTAATATCGTTCTTTCACTAAAATCTTCGACAGGGTCTTATATAACCTAAGCTACCCCTTCATTAATTCTCAGGACAACTTCTATCTCCTCGACGATCAACATGATTTTCTGAATGGCCGCTCCTCTTCCACCAACTTAGTTAGTGTCCTTAATCACTGTTACTCCTCCTTCTGCATTGGTCATGAATGAAATCTCCTCTACCTGGATATATCCAAGGCTTTTGATTTTTTGTCATTTTCAGCAACTGAATCCGCCTTATTGAGCAGCGGTGTCTGAGCCAACGTCCTCAATCTTATCAGTTACTATCTCCGAAACCGATGCGCAACTGTAAAAGTCGGAAATAGTCACTCGAGGCCAGCCCTTATCCGGTCTGGAGTTCCCCAGGGCTCCGTACTTGGTCCTATTCTTTTCAACCTTACACTCGTGCAGGTACAGGTTGAGGACAACCTTTTCAAGCTGTTTAAATATGCGGATGACATAGTCATAGTATTCAGCAACCCCACAGCATCCAACCCTTCCTTACCCCTTATATCGGAGCTTTTATCCTCGCTCCATTTGCAGCTTAGCAATATCTGTCTCAAACTAAACCCCGCCAAGACTCGTTTGATGAAACTCTCCTCCGACCCATTCTGTTCTCTCCCGGATGAAAATTATCCCCTTGATATTGAAATAATAGATTCGGCCAAGCACCTTGGTATCTATTTTTCAAAATCTTTAGACTTCTCCCCACACCTTACACACACTACTTCAAAACTTTTCAAATGGGCCCATCTGATCTGCTTCAAGACTAACAACCCCACTCTCCAACTCACGCTATTCAATGTCTATGTCCTACCCCTCATTTCATACGCTAGCGAATTTTACTATCCTCTCACTCTAGCCACCTCGTACGAGATCGACCAGATCTCCTTCAGATTTCTAAAGCGAGTCCTCCGTCACAGCCAAAACTATCGGGAACGCCTACTCCTGGCAAACTTTCTACCGCTTTGGTTTACCCGTCACCTTCGAGTCATATCTTTTATTCATAAGATCACAACATGCCTATCACTGTCCAACCTTGCTCATCCAAGTCACCACTACGCTACACGCTCTAGCAACTCTTCAATCGAATCTAACCATACTCACAATATATTTAACAAAATCTATCTCTTTTCCAAAGCCACTAGTGTCTTCAACGCTCTTCCCACGAACATAAAGCTCCCACCCCCAGCGCGAATTTGAAAAGGCAACCCATCATTACTTCCTCGACAAATTTCTATGTGAGACGACCGTTTGAAAGTGAAATTGGTTCCATCTTAAATCATTACATTTCTTTCATCCCCAGACTATTCTCCTTTTACTAGTTTCGGAGGGCGAAATCCCTCTGGCTGACCTCTAACTTCCACTTTTCCCACTCTGGTTGTAAATCTCTCACTCTTGACTCCCTCATACCATTTCTATTCTCATTTTTCATTCTATCACATCCATATAGTGGATACTTTACCACGTTTTGCTCAACTAATCCTTTTCCTTTTTGTTTCAGCGAACGACCAGAAACTCAAAAGTCTGCTGGACCACCCGACGGTATACATCGGTCATCGAATCCCCTCGCCTACCATTAGTCATAACCTCGTTCAACGGAAGCCAGTGAACTCTGCACGAAACACAAGCTTCAATCTAGTCGACTCCACCCTAGGCAATATTACCCTACAGGAATTCAATATCCACGATAAAGAACTCCGTCGGTCGACGTTTGCTTCCAATCCGCCAACACTTTCAAACTCACACTCAAATTCATCTGTCCGACACCAGCCTATCCCGCATTGATGCTCGAACACTTCATGGACTGAACTCCAATTGATCCTGTCTAGTCAAATGGAATCTCTCTTTTTTTCACCAGATTGAACTATCATGAAGTTGATGAAAGCACTTCTCTTAAATACTTTGCTAGTCACAATTCCATTCACCTCCACATATCCTACCTTTGATTTTTTATTTCAATGGTCGGGCCTGTTGGCCTTTGTTGCCAAATAAATGTTTTATTATTAGATATGATACATATACCAATATTTATATTAAACTATATATATATATATATATATATATGTAGATATTGTTCTTATATTAATTTAAGATGCTGCTAATTAATTGTAATAATAAATAAACAATTAGATTAAAATTTTTAAATAAACAAATTATAAACATATATATATATATATATATATTTGATAAGAGACATTTGACTCATACTGTTGCTTATATTGCTATATATGAATAAATATCTATAAATTCTATAAACGTAGATATTTATGTGTTTCGTATATATTTATGCAAGGTGTGGTCGGAAATATATATAAAATCACATTATTGCTTATATTTATTTATACATATACATAATTTTATATGAATCTTACATGTTTATATGTGCTTTTGATAACTTTATATAAGATATGTTAAAGATATATATGTATACGTATATATATATATATGCCCTATCGAGGGAGTTCCTGAGGCTGTCACGGCTTTATGAGATTTTGGTTTGCCGTACAATCTTGTGGTGTTTGTTTCGACGGGTTTTGTCTTTTGGATGTCTTCTGAGTTTTAATCTAATACCGGAATCAGACATCGATGATAAAACGTGTTTTTCCATTTTTTTCAGAATTGCATTAATTCTTGATTCGATATTTGTTGAATCATCTTTCTGTTTGATGTCTTGTGTGAATTCATATTGATCATTTATAATATCGTTCATGGACTTTCTATACGCGTCGGCTTCAAGTATAATAACTCATGATCCTTTGTCGGGTGTGGTATTATATATATATATATATATATATATATATATATATATATATATACATAATGATTTATTTTCGATAAGTGGACATATATTTATATACAATTATTTCTGTGATTTGTTTAACTTAGCAACGTGGATATTATTAGTATTGGTTAGACCTCTAGTTTGTCCTTACTTTCACTTCATTTCTCTCTTTATTTATTCTTAACCCAAGCATCGCTCTGGCCTTCACACTCTTTCTATTGACTAATAATACTATCAGTGTTAAACAAAATTCTAAACTGACTAATGTTTCACTGCTGTCATACAATATAATTGCAGTCTTGTCATTCTAAGTCAATAATAATTACAGTAGTAACAACCATGTGCTATAACTCACCAAGTTCCGTGTTTAAGTGTGTCAGTTTTTCTTTATTTTTGAATTTTAACTTTAATCACCGTGACATCGCAACATTACACTTATAATACATAAAGGATATCTTCACTTCCAACATTCTGTACACTAGTTGTGTATTTAAATTTGAGATAACTGTACTATGCTCAATAAAGGTTGCCTGTAATTTTCATTATCTTTATATATATATATATATATATATATATATATATATATATATATATATATATATATCATCTTTATGTAGGCTGACTGACTAGAATGTTAATTAATTACTCGAATGAGAGAACATTGAAACTTAAACGCCTGTTTTAAATCAAATGGTGAATACACGTCTGCTATTGCGCAACACATCATCGAAACATCGCACGTATTTTCTCCAGACGTAGCATTCAAAGTAATTACTAAATGCAAAAACAAAAGGGAGCTAGCCACATACGAAGCCTTATGGATAAACAAAATGCAGCCGGATTTATGTAAGCAGAAGAAGCACGTACAAGAATTGAGCTTGAACTGGATGTGACGCACGCAATTTGATTGGTGTCTGTTTTTCACACTCTCTCTATGTTCACATATTTCTATCTTGTTTTGCTTTCCAATTTATATATAAAGATATGTTCATTAGTAGATATTTGAGAAGACAATGCGAAAGAAATATTTCTTATATCTGATAAAATTTCTTTTTTTTGCACACAGGAAGGGTACAATGAATATATATATATATATATATATATATATATATAGTTGTTGAGTGGATGTTTTCATGTGCTCCATGCATATGCATATATAGAGTTTAGTTACTGAGACCAATTTTTTGTTTAAAACCATTAGTGAGTCAAAAATTAAAATATAAATAGAAATGCTTCGGAACAAGGTGACCACATTTGCTTAAATCTGCTATTGTGAGCATTGTACTGTGTTTGTGTTTTGAGGCCTGATGATGGATCAAATGCTGTCTGAAACGAAGCTTAACAACAAAGATTAGATCGCATCATTTCCAGGGGTTAGTATGAACGATGTTGAAGCCTTCGGAAGACAAAATAGATGCGTACTTGGAAATGGGTGTTCAATGAGATCCTCGTAATACTAAGGAAAACAAAGACGACTGAATTTAGGCTTATTCATTTTAAGACGAATATATGACACATTCTCGAATACACAACCATTATTTGGAACATAATAAGCAATGAATTATCTGATAAATTGAAATGATCCTAACCATATTTACAAATTAATTTAGCGGACATTCGAAATCATGATAAATAAAAGAGTAAAAGTTCAATCAGTCCTAATCCGTACCAGAGCTGTGTCCTCGAGCTTAAGATTAGTCGCCTTGTTAAGCACAAGTATATATACCTAATTAAGTAGTAGGCAAAATGAATGTGGACTTTATACACAACACTCCACGCATAACAAGTGATTCAGAAGGAGATTTAGCATAAAGAATAGAATAATTATATCTTTTCCTGACCGTTCTCAGTATGTTTGAATACAAAAACAACCTCGTGGTATCAAGAGTATATTGTGAAAATCAAAATTGTAAAATGGATACGAAATACAAGACGGTTTATGTGCGTCATAAGAGAAGCTCATGCAAGTCAGTGTGGAAGTCAATTAACTCTCCATATAAAAATTAACCAATTTTTAATAATATTAAAACATTTATTTGGCAACAAAGGCCAACAAGCCCGACCATTGAAATAGCAAATCAAAGGAAGGATATGTGGAGGTGAACGAAATTGTGACTAGCAAAGTAGTTTACAACAGGGGAGGGAGGAGTTGAGGAAGAGAAGGGCTATCATCAAATTCATTATAGACATTTGAAGTTACCGCTGGGTTCATAAAAAATTATGATTAAAAAAATTTTTTTTCGAATTTTCTTTTTAATTTTTTTCAATATCATTGCTTGTCATCGTTAAATTTAATATTAAGTCTTATTGAGATTTTGCATTGCGGTATATGTTTATCTGATTTCCTGTATGAGAATTACCTGCACAGTATTTTGACAATAAGTGATTTAATTGATCACAAATTATTATTCTTATTGATATTACGGGTAGGATCTCAAATTAGTTTCGGGTAATAATATTTCGAAGTTCTGTTTTCAAGGGTTTTACTTCCAGAGATATGTGCTTGGTGAAACACAATGTCGAAAATGCAGTTAGATGTAGGTCTCATTTTCGTAATAAAATATCAATTTCTAATCACGTGACGATGTTCATGGACAACGCGAGTGGTAAATTTCTCATCGTAGTTATGCCAAGCATGGAAAATGTCAAGGATAGGATGCAACTTCCCACGGTTGAGTGGTTCCAGATGGAATAGTAGTTCTCGTCCTGTGCCTAGGTGCAATTATCGAGAAAACTAATTGAACCCCACCAGTAGGAGCCGTAGAATGGGTTGCGCATGGAAGGCTCTAAGAAGTGCCCAAACGAGGAATACAAATCATCGAAGTTAAGTTCTGGAACTTCGATGGAAGATAAGCACACTAATTCAGTTATTAAGACTGTTAGATTCTGTTAGAAGGAGATCCAGAGAAGTTTGTTGGCTATAACGGCAAATCGTTCGGCCTAACGAATTAACTAAGTGGGTTCAAATTCTTAATATTCACGGGTACTGAGTTAAGCATAGTTCGATCCGATGTGGAGTAATTATCAATTATGGGCCACCAACGGAAGTCCAATAATGGTTAAGGGTGTCAAAGTATAGTCAGTGGTATTGAGGCTGAAATCATCGTTCGTGTGAACTTTTCTGGTCGCTGACTTAAACGATAACCTCATTGGGATGGATTTTTGATCCATTTGAACCTGGCGTTAGATCCAAAGACCCAGACCATTGTATATGGCAAAAGGATATTGAACTATGATGAGACTGGGATCTCAGTATTTAGGTCAGATGGACTAGCCAAACTAATAAACGCTGAAAACTTAGCAGAAGTCATCGAGAAACAACTGGTCGTTTTTAATGATCAATGCTATGCGGAAAGGGCTGAAGATAGAAATAGAACACCAAATCGAGTTGATGACGACATTACTCTGTTCGCCTAATTATCAACCGATTGCACACTATAAGCAACAATTCGCAATGGAATAATTTATGTAATTAAGAGAGGAAGGAATTTTAGGCGCCCAAATTCGAGTTTTGTATCTCCAATAGTGAACAGAGACTATGAGGTTGACTATTGAATTCGGTAACGAAAGGTGATTTGTGTCCTCTACAGTACCAGATTAATTTTCTCAGGGATATAATTGGGTATGACGTTTACACAACGTTAGTTCTGCAGAACGCGTACTATCAAATGCCTATGAAGGCAGAGTCTACACCACCGACCGCAGTTCGATTTCCTAGAGATGGATCGCATGAGTTCTGATGCATACATTTTGGATTAAAGAATGCAAGTTAAACATTCCACCGTCTGGCGGAGGAAGTTTTCCAGGGCTGTCCATTTGCTCAGGTGTACATAAACGACATAAGTATATGTGATCAATCTCGAGAGGAAGATCTGGAGCACTTTGACATTATACTATCAAAGCTGGAGCACTATGGATTGGTTGTCAAGTCAGAGCAGAGCAAGATTGTTTGCTCAACCGTAGAATTTCATAGAGACTCCATTTACAAAGAGGGAATTAAACTCTTGGAAGATAAAGTCCAGACGATCAGACATTTGCCGAAACCCCAAATAATAAGCCAACTACATAGATTTTTGGGAATGATAATATATTACGCTCATTTCATACCGGATTTAGCTGGAATTTTAGGATCGTTAATTCGACATTTGGTTCTTGAAAGGAGTACCATCAAGAAGTTCTGGCCTATTAATTTTATCCAAGATAACAACGATGTGATACGATGGGGAAGGAGTTACTTGCGGTTTATTCTGCAGTGCTGCATTTGGAGTAGTTCTTGGACGGGCATTAGTTCACAGTAATGACCAATCATAAGCTTTTGATAAGTATCCATAATAAAACCAACAAGATTAATTATTACCAACGGGTAAATTCACAAATAACTTGGCAATCAGAATTTTATTTCACCACTTACTAGTATTTGTTGTAGTCAGCTCATGCCTAAACTAATTCTCAGGTGATTGAATGCCATTGGGACTGAAGTGACACACATATTCATATAATCCCAGAGCTAATGGGATGGTTGAGAGGCGTACGGAGAACTGAAGGCTGCAATACGATGCACTGAAAGATCCAGTTGGATAATTTGCCTATGGTTTTGCTTGCAATGCAAAGCAGATACCGCGCACAATTAGGAACATCCATAGTAGAGCTAGACAGCTATTGAGATTACCTGTATATCTTCTAACCAAGATATCTCGATTAGGCCTCTAGATCATTAGATTGGTTTGTATGAGCACTGAGAGGCAAAATTGGTCGTTTAGCTTGAATCAAGACTATAAGTTCAAGGTCTCAATGGTATGTGTTTTAAGTTTTAAAAATTACGTCACACAAATACATAATCAACGAAGACAGAAAAAATTTTCTGATTCAGTTTTATATGCAGCCATTCAAAGTCAATGGTATGACTGATAAAATTGCTCTCATAGAAGCAAATGGCGCAGAAGAGTGTGTAACACTGCATTTCTGCGTTCCAAAATTTACTTAGATGGAGAAGGAGACCGAGAAACAATACCCATCGAAATATTAAGAGGCCTAGGCGAGATCTGATGAAAGGATGGGGAAAATGAATAAAAGACACACTAACATGATAAAGAAGTAAAGCTTATATCCAAGACAAAGGAATAAATAAATCGGCACAATATGAAAAAGAAACCTAACAAAGTACCGACATCACATGAAGAAACCCGCCCTGGAAGAGTTGCCAAGAAACCGAAGAATGATGACTAAATTATGTATTACTATACATCTTAATCATGAGGGTTTAGGTGGATATCAATTAACACCCCATATACAAATTAACGATTTTTATTTTCGGACATTTAAAGTTATCACTGGTTGCAATTTTTTTTTAAATATTGTAATTTTTCTTCAAATTTTTGTTTAAAGTGTCGAATATTATGGCTTGTCTTTGTTAACTTTAATATTCAGTCTCCTGGGCAAATTCTGGCCAGTACATGATGAGTTCCCAATAAGGACAAAACCGGTCTACTGGATGAATTGCCTTTACTACACTATACAATTCTTAGTTTATACTGACATATGTAAGTAATTAATGGGTCAGGTGTTTATATCAAGACCGCAACCTTGATTATAATAATTGTTATCACCACCCGCGCAACCAATGTTCGTTTAATTATATTGAGGAATTTATTTGTTCGAAATTTGGTGATTATGCCCACTATATTACGTTCCCAAGTATGGCATCACAAGGGCCCTAAGACATTAGTGTGGAGGTCAATTAACTTGTTGGAGATTAATTACCCATTTACATAATAATAATAATATAATAATACATTTATTTGGCATCAAAGGCCAATTGGCCCGACCATTGAGATAACAAATCAAGGGTAGGATATGTGGAGGTGAGTGGAATTGTGACTAGCAAAGTATTTGATGGCAGGGGGGTTTGGGAAGGGAAATGTTATCAAAAACGTCAAGATAGTTCAATCTGGTGAAAAATAAATAAGAACAAAATTCCATTTGACTAGACAAGATCAATTGGAGAAAGTCCATGAATTGTCAGAGCTTCTAGGTAAAAGTGAGTTCGAAAATAAAGATAATAAAGATGGCGGATCGTAGGCAGACATCGGTCGATGGAGTCCATTGTCGTGGAGATTCAGTTGATGGAGCATAGCCAGGACATGGATGGAATCAGTCGGATTGAAGACGAGCTTCTTGCACGGGTCGCAGGCATCCGTAGAACGAGATTGTGATTGAATCAACTTTTTATTTGTGGACAATTGATGTTTCCACTAGTTTCATAAAAACGTTTTGTTTTAAAAAGATAATGTAATTTGTTTGATATGTTCTTTGTGCATATTGACGACGATTTTGACTTGTCTTTGGTGAGTTTTTTTATTCAGCCTTTTAGAGATTTTGAGTTGCGTGGTACACATAGTGCATTTTCCTGGTCTAGCCTTATTTGTTTCCTGAAGGACATTTAGCGAAGCGATATTTATACAATAAATTATTGAGGTTGACTACAAATTATTATTCTTAATGATATTACAGATAGATCTCTAAGTCACTTTAAGTAATAATTGTGCATATTCTGTTTTCTAGGTTTACACTTCTGGAAAAAATTCTGCGCAATCAGTGAGACGATGGGCATTTGCAATAAAAATATTATAATAAATATTATTTTAACATAATGAATAATAGCAATACGTGCGAGGATACAGAGCAATTAAACAAAGGATTCAAGAAATTTAGTTTAAGAGAAATTGCTGATGAATTTAGTTGTTCTAAATTAGATGATCATTCTGCATATATGGGTTATCCAAGCCTGGCGTCTCAGGGGATCTCCTATGGTAGTGACCAAAGGTACGAAATATAGAAAACGGAAATCAGGCACAATTCAACAGAATAAATACTCGAAAGGATTAAAAAAGGATATTCTTGAATATTCGTTTCAATCAGCAATGGTGATTTAAATTTACCAACACCATGAATCCCAATTCAGTTATCATATTCCAGTCACCAGATAAATGTGTCTAACTAGTCTAATTCCATCAATGAAACAAAATTGATGGAGTCAACAACCATGGTGAAACTATTGCTCTTTTATTTTTATTACTGAAACTTAATATATTCCTTCAGAGTGTAGAGGAAGATATTACCTCCGACAAAATTAAAGAACAATTATTGATAAATTTAAACCACTGTGGCTGATCAAAATGAATATTATTAAAACAAAAATTATTCATTTAATTTATAGAACATTCTTCGTTTAAATACTTAGCAGTATATATAGTTTTGAATTATGCGTAATTCGAGTTTAGATATTTTGCAATTTTTTTGCGTGACTTTCTCTAGAAAACTGTATTTGACATTTTATTTATCAGTTTCGGTTTTAGATATCTTGATAATAATAATAATAAATTTATTTGGTAGCAAAGGTCAACAGGCCCAACAATTGAAATTATGAGGTACAAATCAAAAGTTGGATACGTTAATTTGAGACTAGCAACGTATATAACCATGGGGGAGGGGGAATTGAGAAGGAGAAGTCCTTTCATCAACTTCGTAATACATCGCTCATCACAATATAATCCTGCAAAACATTTGTTTTGAATTGTGCTTGATGGGAACATTCAGAAATAGGTAATTTAATAATTCTGTTTTTCGCATCTAATCTCTCTTCAGGTTTTTTATTTGGATGCTTTGTTACGTAAGTACACAGTTCTTTTCCTATTAATAAATTAATCAAATATATATTTAAGTTCGATTAATATGGAGGCTAATCTTAAGTTCGAGGAAACTGATAATTCAGCTCAAGATATTGCAGGTGTGAACTTAATTTTTGTGGAAGAGAAAGCCAACTTATCAGACTCATACACATACAAGACCGAATTCGACTTTGTATCTATGGGGTTCTCATCAACTAATAGGGTTGGAGCCTCTACAAAAGTTAATTTGTTCACGTAAATGTACAATTACGCAACATTCATTTAAGCAACACATAAAGACATCTTCAAAATCTAATTAAATGTTGAACTCTTGTGTTAATTGCTCACAGAGCAGAATATTATATATATAATCAATTAAACCTTGTTTATTATTATTGTTCTTATGGTAGTGACCAAAGGGTCTCAACATAGGTACAAAATAAAAAACGGAAATCAGGCACAATTAAACAGAATAAATACTCGAAAGAATTAGGTTGGTAAAGTTCTCCTTAAATGACTTTAAAATACTGCACATCAATTTGCACAAAAAAATACAATTACTATAGCATACAAGTTGCGCGCTGACAATAAGCATCATTTCAACTAGGTATAAGAGTAGCACAACTTCATAGAGCAAATAGAATTGAATAAATGCTAACCTTGACAATTTAAAATTTGCATTTACGAGTGCATTTATGGCATAAACTTAGTATATTATAACAAAACATATAGAATAGAATAGAATAGTGTAACGACACAAATTAATGGCCGACATATTACGTAAATTAAATTCAATTTTATTTACGTTGCACCAATGAGAAAAAAGCGAAACTTGCCGTTTAACCAATAGTGTGCAAGTAGACATATATTACTATGGCATGCTATTTAGGCACGGCAATTTACCTTGCAATTTGTTGTCGCATTTGCATTCTGCTTTGCGTTACGCGTGTGCGTTCTGTCGGCTGTCAATACCTACGCTGGTGAATTTGATTTGTTTCACCAACAATTGGCTACATCCGTGACTCATCTTGTTGCGGTACAACCAGCGAGACGAGCCAATTAATTGCAGAACCGGAACGACGTTATCCACATCGTGAATACAACTCGACCACGGGAGCAACAACAACCAGAGTCCACCAAAGGCTCTAGGACATCTTCAAACTCTGAATTATTCAGGAGAACGAACGACCAGGCCCTCTTAAGGGCCCCCTATCAGTAACAAATCTCTATTCAGAGCACCTTAACCGAGTTTGTAACGTCGTACGGCATTTACTTGAAGCCGGGACGTTTACAAAATTGGCGACCGCGCCAGGATATTGATTATTGTTCTGATTTTTTTGGTATAAATAAAATTGACTTCCTTTTTCATTTATTTGGGATAAAAATAGATTAACATTTGAGTTTTCTTTACCCTAATCGTGGTCTTCTGGGAATTTTGTTTGGTATATATATTCGTGAATTTGTGTTAAATTTTTTGGGGGGATATAATAATAATGAATTGGCATCAAAGGCCAACGGGGCCTCTGTTCATCTTTTCTACGTACAAAACGGTACCGTACGTACTCGAGAGGCTCAATTGCGGATAATTTCAATTTTTGGAAGCAGTTACTGTGACGTGCTTTGTTCTGCGCTTATTCAACTGTGGAAGCCTTTTGTGTGTAAGCGTTTCGTTAAAGTATATTTATATATTTTCATATTGCTTATAAATTTATGCTTTTAAGATCCTGTAAGATTGTTAAAATGTCAGGTCCAATTTTAGATATTGATGTTCCTGTTTGGGATGGAGATAGTGAGCTATTCTTTATGCGCGTAGACCCTGCTTTCTCCCCTATTCCTGATTATGACAGTCATCAAAAACTGTCGAAGGTTTTTGCTAAACTACCTTCTGAATTGCAGCGATGGATTTATCCTAAGATTGAGGCCATTAGGAAGCTACCTAATCCCATTTTGGGCCTACAAAACGAGGTAGAATCCTTGCTTGGGCCCACAGAAACTGAGCAGATAATAAACAAATATGCACAGTTAGATATGCCAAATCTTGGCCCCATCGAAATACTGAGGGAATTACGGAAACGTTGGTATAAAACCAACATTTCTGACCATGAGGCTAAAGTTGTTTTTATTAACAATCTTCCCAAACATTAAAACTCTTTGCCAGACAGCTCCCCAACACTCTCTCTATAGATGACTTATCTGAGAGATGTGAGTTAGAATATAGGGTTTTGAACCCAAAGTGAATCCATCATCCTTTTCTTCACCCCCGCAAGATGATAGAATCTCCTCTTTAGAGAGAACAGTGGCGAACATGGCTAAAGTTCTAGAAGGATTGGCCATTACCAAATCCGAGCTAAATCAAGTGAATGCTCGACCCAAATTCATTCCTAAGCTCAATTATAACGGTAGGCGGCGATCGAGATCTCCGCAATCCTTTAATAAATATGCCACAAAGAACTGGTGTTATAACCACCAGAAGTTTTTTATTCATGCCAAGTCTGTCTTTGCTGTTCCGAAGAATTTCCGAATGAGTGCCAATTTCCACAGCTGACGGAAAGGACAACAGACCGCAGGTACAAGGGTGCATCAGTATCGGGAAACGTCTGGCGCAGGAAGTAGAAGACTGTACTTTCTGCACATCAACGGCATCAACGGCGCTACAGGGAAGAAGCCAACTACAATACGACATCCCTGTCGACTCTTTTCGTCCACGCCGAATTTTTCACATAGAGAACCAAACGGACAACGCTGGTCGCAATCACCAGCCTACTTGTTTGCATGACCCGGCCAAACAGCCCAACGAGCTTCTGCACCTTCTTGATTTCAAAACTGGCGAAGAGTTCATCGTAGACACAGGTGCGGTAGTCTCAGTTCTCAAAGGTGATTCAATGGCCGAGATGTCGCTAGGCGTTCTTCTCGCAACAGCTACAGGCGAGCCCATACCAACATATGGCTGCTAGTACCGCACACTCAACATAGGTCTACGACGTGAATTTTCCCACAACTTCATCATTGCCAAGGTCTCACATAATATATTAGGCCTTGATTTCCTTCTAAAATTTCGGCTCATTGTTGATCTTGCTAATCAAAAGATCATCGACCCCTCCACCGGACTTGAACAAAGCTTTTGGACACTTGCCTCCGAGCGTTTGGAGTTACAGATCATTCAGCCAACCCCAGTGCATCATTCAGCAGAGATATCAGCAGCTCTTCGAAAATACAAATCGCTTTTCGATCTTAACAAGTCAGAGATACGAGTCTCCAACACGATGCATCATATCGTCACAGAATAGAATACGAATAGAATAGAATATCTTTATTTTGATTCAAACCACACATGTTCCATCAAATAATAAAATTAGAAAATGTACAATATAAAAAGATATCACATCACATATATATGTGTAATTAGTTGTACTGTACAATTTATCAGCATCAGAAAGTTCAGCTGTAAAGAGTGATAGATTTTTCATCAAAATTAGGATAATTTAAGGTATAATTCGAGTATAACATTTTGTAAGAAAAAAGGGAACCATGACTAATAATTGATTGTATGCATTGTTGATTAACAAGATGATATAATGCATAATATTTCAGTTTTAATAATACAAAATTTGAAAATAGAATCTCGAGAAATTATGTTGCTGAAAAACAATTAATCCTGTCTTTTATTTAACTATGAGAAAGTATTATCATAATCAAAATTAAAAATATCAGCAGGATTAAACACTTTTTCTAGTTTGGTAGATAAAAATTTAAAAGACATTTTAGTTGGAGGCGTTTCTCTAAGCCCCTTTGGCAATTGATTGTAAATTTTGTAAATTTTGAAAAAGACAGTAGCTTGTTCGCAACATTCCCACCATTGGTGGGTTGACTTGAATAGAATAGAATAGAAAATCTTTATTTGGATTCAAACCTTACATGTTCCATCAAATAATAAAATTAGAAAATGTACAATATAAAAACATATCACATCACATAAATATGTGAAATTAGTTGTACTGTACAATTTATCAGAATCAGAAAGTTCGGTTATAAAGAGTGATAGATTCATCATCAAAAGTAGAAAAATTTAATGTATTATTCGAGTGTAACATTATGAAAAAAGGGAACCATGACTGTCCAAGTTAGCTGACAACCTATTGCACTCAAGAAGCGACCACTGGCTTCTGCTAAGCTGAAAGCTGCCCAAGAAGAATTCTCAAGGCTTTTGAAGAGGGAATCATCAGACCATCGAAAAGTTCATGGGCGTCACCACTGCACTTAGTCTCTAAATCAAACGGATCGTACAGAGCCTGTGGAGACTACCGTAAGCTAAATTCAGTGACAAAATCTGATGCATATCCCATTCCAAATATCAACACATTACTTGAAAAACTCAACGGCAGCAATTTCTTCTCAGTGATTGACCTCAGACAAGCTTACCATCACATACCGGTAGCACCAGAGGATATCGAGAAAACTGCAGTCATCACTCCATTTGGCCTTCTTGAATATCTTTACATGTCTTTTGGACTTAAGTGTGCTACTCAGACATTTCAAAGATTCATGGACAACATACTTCGTGACGACTCTGCTTATTGTATGTCATATCTCGATGACATTATGGTATTCAGTCCAGATCTAGAATCTCATGCGAAATATCTACGAAATGTCCTCTCACGCTTATCCAACCACGGACTCAATATCAACTGTGACAAGACGCAGATTGCAACTTCATCCGTCGACTTCTTAGGGCATCGTATCACGGCCTAAGGTATTCAACCGTTGCCGTCAAAGACGAATTCAATCAAGAATATCAAGTCACCAAGGACTGTTAACGAGTTGCAGAAAATCCTGGGAGTACTAAACTATTATCGCAAGTTCCTTCCGGGCCTTTCAAAACAACTTTATCCTTTGTGCAGGTACCTGCGGAACCGAAAAGTACTTAGCAAGAATTCCATCATTGCTTGGTCATCCGAAGACGAGGAATTACTTCGACTCGCCGTCAACTCGTTAGCAAATGCCACAATGCTAACACACCCAGATTTTGTAAAGCCATTTCTACTCACGACAGATGCTTCTAAATTCGCTATTGGAGCCACGTTGGAACAAGAGATCGACGGAGTTCGGAAGCCTATCAGTTTCTACTCGCGTACTCTCCAACCAGTAGAAACGAGGTACGACACTTTCGGCCGAGAACTTCTCGCCATCCACGACGCAGTGCGCCATTTTATCAGCATCATTGGCAGTAGCAGATTTGTTGTTTTCACAGATCATGCACCACTAGTTAGCGCACTTCGAAACGCAACTTCATCTATCGCTAAGTACCCTGCCAGAGTGGAAAGACAGCTTTCTCGTCTAAGCGAATGGCAATTTGACGTGTTTCACGTCAAGGGCAAATAGAACTTCATTGCAGATGCCCTGTCTAGGCCAGACGTCTCTCTACAACCACCCTCGCCGTCACCATTCACTGTCAACTCCGTGGCACTCAGTGAACCAGCACTAACGCCAACTCTCCTGCGAACTGAACAACGCGGTGACATTCACATTCAAAGATCAATAGTCTGTCACCCAACCAAGTTCATATGCCATCTGTGGGAAGGCTTACCAATTGTTTACTTCACGGGTACGCAGCCCAACAAGCCAGTTCTGCCGACCAGCCTTCAGAGGAAGGTTTTCGATTCAATCTACTCAATTTCTCATCCAGGAAGCCAAGCGACTGTCCGACTTCTTACAGATCGTTTCTGGGGTCACAGACTTAGGCAGAATGTTAAACGATGGGTCTCAGAGTGTGTTATTTGTCAGAAAAACAAGATCACACGACACACTCGTTCTAAGTTGCAACATTTTCGGTCTACTTCTCGCCTAGCCATCGTCCACATCGACATAGTTCATCTGGCAAAGGTTCAAGGTTTCAGCTACCTTCTAACTATGATCGATAGATTTACACGGTGGCCTGCGGCATTACCTCTTGGCACCATTTCTGCAGACGAGGTAACTAACGGTTTTACCTCTGCATGGATATCCAATTATGGTGTTCCCAATGAGGTCATCACGGACAGAGGCACTTGCTTCTCATCTGATCGTTTCAAAACCACCTTGCGGTACATGGGATGCATCTTACGCCAGACGACTGTCTACCATCCCCAAGCTAATGGCATGGTAGAGAGAATGCATAGGGAACTCAAAGCTGCTTTAGCATCCTCGTCCATTGATGGCAACTGGGTCGATGCACTACCTTTAGTTCTGCTTGCCATGCGTTCCCGTACTCGTGAATCCATTAGAACATCTGCGTCACAACTCTTGTATGGCATGGATCTACGCCTGCCTAGTCAGCTCCCACGTCTACTACCGGCACAAGATGACCCACAAGACTAAGCTACCCGCCTTCGACTTCATTTCGGTAACATGTCCGAACAGCAGCCGAGACACACGCCTCGTCCAGTCTTCGTTCACCCACAGCTCCACAGCTGCAAGAGAGTACTCGTTCGCAACAATAATGCTGCTGCACCACTACAACCAAAGTATCGCGGTCCTTACCCGATTTTGCTCAGACAACCAAAATACTTCATTATTATGCAAGGCGCTACACCGACATCAGTAAGCATAGACAAATTGAAACCGTTTATCGAAACGCCTGATCCTTAGAGCGTTCAACCTACTACACACGTCTCAGGCTCCGTCTGCCCACAATTTCAATATCCTGCTTTGTATAACGCGTAATTGATTTTTTAAACATTAAAATTAACTATCAACATTTTTTTAAACCTTACGTTATTTTTCGTATTTGTCTCACGTGGCATAACCAGCTGTTCTTAGCTAACAATTGTGTAGCATTTTTGAACAGTTCTTTGGTATTATGCCATCTCTGAGGCAATGTTCGTGTACATATTTTTATGCAGTTACCTTTGATTTTAATGTATATATTTTAACATTATAATGTATTTCTCACACATGACATTACACTGCCTATTTTGGTATGATCAGCTACTTAGAGCTAACGCTTTCGTGTAGCAACACTAAGTAGTGATCAGCTTCATATCATGGTACAGGCCAATTTCAATGCATATCTCAAATTCATCAATTGCACAAAGACCACTCTACAAATGTCATGACCACAACGTCGAGCTCTCTAGCTTCTTTGGTCGTATACAAACACATTGACGACGATCCAACCTGCTTAGGTTTTAACTTAAACCTGGTAAATTAAGAGGCGATTTACCTCGAAATCTTCACGCTGCGGCTCCCAAAACTTACACTGCTCTATTTTGCCTCACGTGCTATGACCGACCACTAGAGCTAACAATTTGTGTAGCAATTCCTAGTGGTTACCTGGCATCATATCATTGTTGAAGCAACCAACAAGCATATTTAAGCCCAGCACTTATGGTTCATCATACTTTTGCTTAACTTGGTTCGAACTCTGTCATGCATTTCTTATCTAGCCTCGCAGAGAGGAATTCTTTTTTCTTTTTTTTAGAGAGG
>JAQBSW010009439.1:0-28744 GCA_029291075.1 Eudiplozoon nipponicum
AAAGCATGTCTGCATCAACAGTGTGGAATGTTAGTCCCGAAGAACCATCCGAGTTAGAAGTATGCGATGCAATCCTATCTCTTAAGCGCCGCAAAGCCGCCGGCCCCGATGATCTGCTTCCGGGATTGTTTAGGGATGGTGGCGATATAATTTCAGGAGCGTTGACCAAACTTTTTCATACTATATGGAATGAGGAAACCGTACCATTTGACTGGAATGAGTCGACCATCATTCCCATCTTCAACAAAGGCAATCGTAATTCGTGCGATAACCATCGTGGTATAAGTTTGACTCCGGTCGTATCAAGGTTATTTGCTTCGATTATCCTACGTCGTCTTAGCGCTTCACGTGAATCACAAACAAGAGAAGAACGGGCCGGATTCCGCGCAGGACGAGGTTGTATAGATAATATTTTTACGTTAAGGCAAGTTCTCGAACAGAGACATTTATATCACCGTCCCACAATAATCGTCTTTCTAGACTTCAAGGGTGCATTTGATTCGGTGGATCGCAATGTTTTATTCCATATCTTGTCGAAAAGCGGTGTGCTCACTAAATTTGTTAATATTATACGAGCTCTCTGCACAAATACTTCTTGTCGCGTTAAGGTTTACAACGAATTAACGCATAACTTTACAACCAGCAGTGGTGTTCGATTTTGTAATCGATGCTATTATGAACAACACTCTCTCACACATTCAGGACGCTGGAGTTGAAGTTCTCCCGGGAGATAAACTAGTCCATCTTGACTATGCGGACGATATCGTACTATTATTCGACAATCAGCATGCTGCAAAGACCACCTTAAATAGATTAGCTAACGTTGTTCCGTCTTTCGGTATGGAATTCGCACCCTCTAAATGTAAGATACTGTTACAGGATCACCCACCACTTACTCCAATGTTGCGACTGCAGAATGAAGATCTTGACATAGTCGACAGGTTTACATATCTTGGGAGCTCTATCAATAACTTAGGCAATATGTCCGACGAGGTGAGAATACGGATCGCGAAAGCTAGAGTAGCTTTCTCGAACCTTCGTCATTTATGGAGAAACGCGAATATTTCACTTTGCCTTAAAGGTCGTGTTTACAATGCATCTGTACGCGCAGTCTTACTATACGCTAATGAAACTTGGCCTCTTAGAGTTGATGATCTGAGACGCTTACAGGCATTCGATCATCGTTGTTTGAGAAGTATAGCACATGTCGGTTACCAACAACGAATAACTAAAGTTGACATCCGTAGACGTATTTTTGGATCTGACAATAAGTGCTCGTCTTTAGAAAAGCAAATAAGGCTCCATCAACTTCGTTGGCTCGATCACGTTTTGCGTATGTCCTCATTTCGATTGCCCAATAGAGATCTGTTCTCTCATCCAGCACCAAATTGGCGTAAGAAACAAGGTGGGCAGATTTTGACATGGCAGAAACAATTAAAGTCACTTACATCCAATTTGGGTAGTATAGGATCCACTCGTCTGCCGGGATGGGGTCCTCGTGCACATAACAGTTCTTGGTTAGAAAGCCTTAGCGATATGGCAGCGAATCGAGCTCAGTGGCGATCTTGTTGCAGATGTATAGTAGAATCATCTTCCTAACTTTCTTTTCTTAGTAGGGCAAAGTTAGCTGCGAGGTTCGGTTTGTTTATGACGTGATACGGTGAAATCCGCAAGGAAGCTGTGTTGCTGATGTCGCCTTGCCCGAATGCTAACTTGGCCATAATGGTGTTGTGGAGAGGTTTAGTTTGCCTCATTTCTGTGAGTTATCCTGATAAATTTACTCATAGTAGCAAGGTTTTCCTTCTCTCTCTACCCCTCTCCCTCTCTCGTAAATCTCAATAATAATTTATCTAAATTACTTATACTTTTTTTCACTCCTTATGGTTATATGGCAGTGAAACATTAGTCACTTGACTTTTGTGTGGCTGGAAATGATGATGATGAATCCTCCAGCGATGAAACCCATGCAGTTTTGGCGGTTGCATCTAATCGTATTCCGATAGATCACATTTTGGTAATCAGATGTTATTTGTCTTCCGCCAGGACGCGAAAGCGTATCAGGTTTGTTGTACAGATTCAATTAATGGGTCTGATAGAATTCCTCTAGTCGCTAGGATAAGATTTAAATTTCATATTAAATCGCCTACTGCGTCTGAATGTCATTTGCTGAGAACAAACAATTGTGAAGAATGCTTTCAGGGTCATCTGGAGCTACAGCCGTCAGCCTACCATATAGCATCTCAAGCGCAATGAATGAGGAGCTTAAGTATTGTGTTTTCTTCCTATAATAATCCCTGACAACTCGGTTCCTATCTCTACTAGCAATAAAGGACTTCAAAACATAGCATCTATCGTCAAACTGAGAGTGGATCTCACCATATTTTGTATGTTTCGCTTGAATATTACTACCAGCCACGCCGCGGATGATAATATTGGATTTATGTCGTTAATAAATTTAAAACACTAATAAGACCTATGCATATTCTTCGTTTATCCCCGGAGTTTAGCAAGTTTATGTCATTGCTCCATTCCTGTTTAATTATACTGTCGATGCAGTCTGCTGGTGTCGACGCAACATTTTCCGTAGTTGAGTTTGGTGGTGATGGTCGGCTCGTTGACCTCTAACACGCTAATGGTGTTCTAATAATGGAAAAACATGTGTTTCATAAGTGTACTGGTTACTGTCTGAAGCTAATCGCATCAAAAGCGGCCGTTAATTGCAGATTATGTTCTCTAGCCGAAGTTCGTGCTAAATTGTTACTTACTGGAGGTCGTCAATGATATTGTTTAAATTTTTCTCTCGTGCCGCCAGACTAATGGAATTCTGCGCAGATTTCCAGCCGTACTAGCTTTGCATCTACCGCTTTCAAAATATTGCGCAAACGACTTGCAGCTTCAAGACTAGCATACTGTAGAATCTGTTTTATGCTGCAGATACGGCTAATGTCACATACGGACAGTTTTCATGATTGATTTAATCGTTCGATTTTGTTTTTTATTAACAAATGCGCGTCTGAAGATATTAATTAAGAGCCAACCGGCTCTATGTGGTCGTTCTTTAACGTTCCATAACTATTGAAACTTTCTATGGCGCGTCGTTTGCACTGGTTCGAAAGCTGTTTGATGAAGCTAATGTTATCCATTTCGCCAGATCAATGAAGCAATTGGTTGAAATCGTGGATAGAGTGAGTCAGCTATCCCCTTACCAGATATCATTTACGGAATCGCGCACTTTGTTATGGTGTATTAATACACAATTGACTGGACAAAAATATGAGGGAGTCAGTGGAGATGCTTGGTTGTGTATGCCCTGTTGGCATTAACCTCCCTGGATCCCGTAGTGTGGGAGATCTAGATTTCTGTTAATTGTATTGTATTGCGTGTTTTTCTGTGAGGTCGAAAGTCGTGTATGGCTGTTGTAATACTAAGAGAATCGTAATATATAATTTTAAAATTGAGATTTGACTGTGGCATAACTGGTAAAACATTTATTTTTATGCTTTTCAAGTAAATTTAGATCGTGGTCAAGTGATCGATATTGTGTTTGCTTACCTCTTTTTGTTGTGACAGATAAGATATGTAAGTGGACTTCCCAGTCAATGTCCGAGCCGATGCAATCAGTATTCTGTAGTTAAGTGCGATAGTAATAGTATTACATTTTATTCGAGTAGATTGCGATTTACAATAAATCTGGTTATTGCATTTGTTGAAAAAGCTTCCAAATCAGTGATAGCTTTAGCCGTTTATCTTCTATATCGCCGCATCATAAATGAGACCTGACTATATGCGTGAATATGGAACATTTGACTGTAAGAAATATATTAATGATTTTATAGTTGATTTTCTAAACCTGCCATAGTCTGAAAAACCCAGGAAATTTCGTCTAATTACCTCAGCAGAATCCGTCCATTGTCACCAAATATCCTTTGTTAGCGAATTCTTTGATAGCCTGTTGCAGTCAGTTTTTGAGGACAGTCTTAAGCTTCAAGTCGAATTTGGCCAGTATACCAACTTCCAAAGCTTGAGACATTCCGTATTGACAGTTTGTCAGCACACTTTTTATTCTGCTAAAAGAATGACATCAAGAATGTGCTTGAAATCAAGATTTGGTTGACGCCGCGGATCTCCACCACAGAAAAGTTTAGATATCTCATCAAAGACTGCATCGACACGTCATTTAGAAATGTCAGTGTAATAGCATATCGAAAAATTGTGCATAAACCACTTCAAGTATTCGGAAAATTGAACGGAGGACTCCTTAATATCTTAGATTAAACGGTGTCAAATGTGGTCGACGAATTCCGTTTCAGATCTAATTTATGTCTGACTTGATCTCGTTTTATTTTATCACTGGTCACGAATTCTTACGAGGATAAAAGCTGTTAAAATGTTAACATAGCACCAAATAGTCTCATATTAAGCTTGAATGAACCCTTCGGCCCAGTGAACAGAAATGCAGTTGTTTTAAAATTCGAGCTTTAATAAAATTCATTATACCCTTTCTGTGTGCAAAAACAAAGACAAATTTTATCAGATATAAGAAACGTTTCTTTCGCATAGTCTCCTCAAATATCTACTAATGAACATATCTTTATAAATAAATTGCAAAGCAAAACAAGATAGAAATATGTGAACATAGAGAGAGTGTGTGAAAAACGGAAAACAATCAATTGCGTGCGTCACATCCAGTTCAAGCTCAATGCTTGCAGCCGGATTTATGCAAGCAGAAGAAGCACGTACAAGCATTGAGCTTGAACTGGATGTGACGCACGCAATTGATTGGTTTCCGTTTTATCACCTCTAAGTTACATATTCCCTACTATTATTTTGCCTTTCAACAACATATATATAAAGATAGGTTCATTAGTAGATATTTATACCTGGAGCACGAACTTCATCATTATAAGCATATTTATCAGCATCAAAATTTCGTGCTAGATGGAAAAACTTAACTAAGCACATGAATTAATCCGTCTAGACGTATTTACAACTCACTAGGCTAAGGAGAGCGACTTAGTCGGTAACTTTTTTGTAATGTTTTTTATAAAGATCACTATTTATTGTCGAATGTATATAACCGCATACTCGCGTCAGAAATGTTTATTTGCTGCCAATATACTCTTTTAAGTTGTGTCTCTATGAAAATAGTGATGAAATGTCTTTATATCCTTCGACAGCAAAATTCAGTCTCTGGAATATAAAAACTCAACACGTGCAGATGTGCTATACAGTCGACCTTTCAAACAGGGGTGATACTCTCATTTCGCATTACAGAACAGCTGAAATCTATTATAATTATTGGATGAGCGGAAAATCCCACAAACGAAGGAAAATATATTGACTATAGATACTGGTAGAAATGAGGCTTATTAATAAATATTATTCCATTGCAATGTTCATTTTCATACATACCCATATATATATATATATATATATATATATATATATATATATATATATATATATATATTGTACATTGTCTTCAGATATTACGAATATATTTATAGTTGAAAAAACATTAACAACAGAGTTGATAATAACCATTTATATCGAGAGATTACTAAACTTCATATAATCTTTCGTTTATATACATTCTGGGTTTTCATTTGGTTATGTGGGAGTCAACAAATCTGACTGGGCTGATTGGTAAGTGTGTATGCGTTTGTGTCTGTTTGCATGAAAAAGTCATTCTCGCTGTATTGCAAAGTGATGTCTGAGATCTGGTCATTATTGTAGTGATGGGTTGAGAATTAACCATCTGTTCGCAGTTACGCGTACGAATGCTATTTTTCCTAGTGTAGTCTGTCGTTTCACTTGTTTGCGCAAATTTGTGTTCTCCACTGGGTAACAGCGCATGTGTGGATTGCAGTGTTGAACGCTCATATTGTTTGGAAACTTCTGTCATCGTGTGTGCATCTGTTTTTTCTTCGGATTTTTGAGTCTAGTCGAGGGCGTGTTCGGTCTTGCCTGTGTTTAACACTGCAATCCGCACTTTCGCTGTTACCAAGTGAAGAACACAAATTTGCGCAAAGTGGTGAAACGAAAGACTGCACTCGGAAAAATAGCACTCGTACACGCAACAGCGATCAATGCGAACAGTTGGTTAATTCTCAAGCCATCAATACATTAATGACCAGATCTCAAACATCACTTTGCAATACTGCGAGAATGCCCTTTACACGCAAACACGCACACACACAAACACTTACCAATCAACCAGAACAAGAAATAGAAGTAAAACCGAGTCAGATTTGTTGCAACCCACATAATCATTTGAAAACCCAGAATGTATATAAATGAAAGATTTTAGAGCGAAGTTTAGTATTCTCGAAATAAATGGCCATTATCCACTTTGTTATTAATGTGTTTTTTCTTCCTAATTAGAAATGTATATATATCGACATACTTTAAATAACAAATGTTTCCAAAAGGCACGTATTTTTTTCTTGATTCTTAACAATTTTAGGTTTGCTTCAAAGATCTATGGTTCCTAGAGACAGATCGACCTGTTGCACCATCTAGAGTTCAGTTGGTTCGGGCAGGCACGCAAAGTCTTGAGGTGACATGGGGCAGTGTGCCAACTGCTGATGCTTACATATTGCAAATACAGAGATACGACGTGACGTCCAATTTGTCGGCACCTGTGACTACATCTGTGCCGCCTAGCCAATCTACAGCTGTCTCTTCTCAGGCACCACCAGTTCGTACTACTTTCTCGCAATTGGTGTGTTGACTAGTTTCTATAGACTTATGCGTTTATAGGATTGGTAAATGACGTGCTTCCTACACGATCGCCTTATTTTGTTTAGCTTACTTGTTCTGCATATTATCTCCAAACCGGGTAGTTTTAAACAAACGTCCATTGGCTACTGTACCTCAATTCTATGTTAGTTCGTGCGTCGCTTTGATTTTTATAAAAGTTTTCATACAAGAAAAGAACTTCAGCCTTCCGTTCATTTATCCAATCGCCGTTTCCTTTAGTGATTATTTAGCTCTTTATCTTTCACCACATAACATCTATTTGATTTGGTATTTTATTATTTAAAACCATTAGGATTTCAACGACATTAGTGGGTAAAATGTATAGGTAATTTAAAAATTTATTGTACACAATATTTCTTTCAAACATTTTCGTCTTGAAAAACATTGAATAGGGATGATTGACTCGTCTCTTTTCCATTGCTTCTGAACAATAATGTTGTCTTATTATTGTATGAAGTCTTGTTTTTTACTTTGTCGTGATTAGCGCGCGCTTTTATCCGAAACCATCGTAAACTTACTAATTTGTCGTTTTTATAGCAGGCTCCATCTGTTACTTCGTCAATTCCAATGAGCACCGTCGTGTCTACTCGTGCAACCGTTTCCACACCAGCGGCAGGAGTCGTAACAGTCTCCTCTGGTCAAACGGCAGCACGCAGTGCAACAGTAGTTACATCATCAGGTTTGAAGATTACTCCAGTGTCTCTCGGTGTTAATTCAGGCAAACCCACCATTATGACCACAGGTGTGGGCCTTGGTGTGCAGCAAGGGCATCAGAATTTGGTTCAAACGCCTACTTTTATTAGAGCTCAATCTGGGCAGCACTTAGTTATGCCCAAGCAGCAGGTGAATTATAATAGTTTTTAGATTATTGTAAATACTGGTGTAATAATTTTTATGTTCACCGTCTACATTTTTACATCGAATATTTTTGGATCCCTTTACTAGTGGTAACTTAATCACATCAAGGGATTCTGCAATTATCAAGTTGGAACCTTCATTTAAATGGTTTCATTTTTTCTTAATGGTATATTTATTACAACTGACTTTTAACGAGGTAATTGTGCGTCATTTATGTGTCTGTGCATGTGTCTATCACTGTAAAGCATTCATGGGAATGCTTTAGAATTTAAGTGATCTCATTTCTTTAACTGACGAGTTACTAGATAAACTTTCACAATGCATGTGTCTGAGTGTGGTTAAAATCGAGAAATAATGTACGATTAACTACCTGCACGCGAACATTCATCTATGTACACCCACGGTGATCAAAGGTAATTTCTCTTTAGGCATAAAAATCTTGTTTTTCAAGACAATGATAAGGTGATTATTAAATTTTCTGTTGATCAAAGCATTTATTTAAAATTATTTTGCATTTTGTAGCACGGTTCTTCGTAAAAGACAAAAAGTGTAGGTGTGTATTGTTAATAAGCCACTGCTACTTCTGTATTAAATGGATTTCGTCTGCGTATTTTTATACATATTGTATATTTTACAATGCCAAAACCATAATATTACTGCGCCATTTACGTTTTATTATTGGCATAGGTATTGAAGGTTAGAATCCTTTCCATGTTATCTGACCAATTATATCGTCGTCGTTTTAGACATTATTACTTCAGCATTATAAATGATTAGTCACTTCTGCATAACTATAACAAATATTCTAAATTTTATGTCAGTAAACTTGATTGACCAATCTTTTTGATTTGATGATTAGTTGCAATTAAGCATAAGATTATTGTTTAAATTGGTTTTAATCGGCATATTCCGTGTATGAGATTTCCTAATAGTACACATTACGTATCACAGCATTTAGTAGTTCTTCATAACAATAAATATAAAGAGTGAATTTTTTTATTTTAAAATAAGTTAAGTATGAATAGTGTAAACGTTGGCTTTATGTGCCGGGCTATTTAAAGAATTTATTTGGTATTTTACAGTTTTTGTTAGAATTTTTTGTACTTAATCTACGTTTGCACATAAAAAACTATTTGAGAAGATTTGACTTCCATTAGAAATCTAATCTGGTTGACAGTTCCAAAATGAACTCATTAAATTTAAATGCTCTATAATTTTGAACTTCTCTGAAAATAAATTCAATTTATATTATTTATTTTTTGATATATTTAACAAAAATACACTTTAATGGCTCTGACGGCCTCCTTCTTTTGCCTTTTTCACTAAACTAAGCTTAAAAATAAGTTTCTTTGTAATATGATGTAATTTATCTGTAAAGATTTTTTCTTTATTGTCTACATCATTACATATTTAGTATTCCCTGGCGCATGGCCAGCTTGTATGGACTTTATATTACCTGCAATTATAGTTAAAATAATGTATTAAACTAATACTTTTCAGGTGTTAACAATATCGGCAGGAAAGCCAGTAGTTGGAAACATACCGATATCCGGCACGGTGGCTAATGCAGTTTCAAGTACATCCACTTCAGGAAGCGTGGTGCATTTGGTCAAATCTCCAGCGGGTATAATAAAACCAGTTAAACTTTTTCAGTCAGTAAGTTCGACAATTTTCTAATTATGCTATAAAGTGAAGATACATAATTGACAATCTTTCAGGTTAATCATAATCTTTTGTTTTTATCCAGATGGCCCAAGTGCCCGTTAATATTAGTAACTATCTAGCTATATTTTCTGCAAAAATACTGTTTGATGATATATTGTGTTCTTTTATTTAGATCACCCGTGGTCGTAAGCATTTTCAACAGTTATAACTTTGGTCTATTTTTCTTTATTTAATGTTCTCATTTAAATTTCGAACTTTAGTTCGAGTGTTTTTATGTGAACTTATAACGCTTATTGATACTTTTGTTAGGAAAGAGTTATTGGATGAGGCTATATAAGCCAAAAATTTTTTGTATGATTGAATAGAAATCCTATAATAAAGGCAAATTTTTTTGTCTCGACTTTGTCCTTGGAACTAAGAGGCAGTCATCCTTGCCCGTCTAAAATGATTTTATTCGTGAGACGAAATGGGTCTACAGTATAGAAGCCAGACTATAAGGCTGAGTTTGGACTAATTTGTGATTCATTAGACGTTTACTGTTTATGTATAAATCGATGTTTTAACATTATTATATTCAGTTAAAAAGTGTTGTGTATTTTATTCTTGACTTCAGCAAAACTATTTTATTGGTTTACATTTAGATCACCAATAACGGCTGTCCTCTTTAGAATCGCGTTCCTTATAGTCACAAATAACTAAGATCACCAAGAAAAATTGTCAGTCTAAATGAACTTTAGTTGAACGATTCATCTATATTAATATCAGTTTCTGTCAGTATAAATTTTAGCTTTTTCATTATTAACTTTTATGTATATAATTATGGCCCGTAGCCATAGAAATTCCTGCCTGATGATCGGCGGGCACAAGCTAGTCAGCCTGGGAATGGTAGCATGAACATTGCCGGGTTAATAGGACACTGCCATCATTCTGTTTTATGTAAAGCCTTGAGTTTGATCGAACTACGCAGTAACACTTAGTGTTAGATATGTAGTTTCGAAATGAGATCAAGTGTATCAGACTCGAAGGGCAGGTTTCCGCTGTTGAAGGAAACTGGGCCCCGGGCATCTGGGCAGATAAGGCTGATCAAACTTGTTTGATTGACCATCTAAGAAAAGGAAAATTTCAAATACAAACCATCCTAGTATTCTTTAACATTTCATATCTAACCATAAATGATACAATTTATCATCGGCCGTCACACAGTATACAAACGGTCGCATTATCCGTTGCTTTGGGCTAAGTGGATAAGCGAAATCAGGCTATAGTAGACACTTTCATCTGAGTTTCTGCCTCTTCCTTCCCTTTCTTCTTAATCTAACAAAACTGTTCTTTTAGATACTATGGGTATGGTTGGTGTTGATCATATCACAGCTCCATATCAGAATGCCAAATATAAAAAATAGTTTAAGTAGATTAACATTCATTAAATCTATGTTGGTTTTTAACAGTGACGCATTTAATGTGCGAACATTGTCACAAGTTGGACAACAAGAAGCTCTTGCAGGTACGTTCGATAGATTAGAAATCGATGCAAAATTGCATATCTGAAACCTACGTGCATTCTTATCTATGCATTATTGACTGAGAACATCTTGTCCCACGGAGTTTTCTCTAGTCGGTAAATGAGGCATCGGTATTGCTCCTAGCACATAATCTGAAGCTTGCTTCATTGAATAAATCACTGTAAATTTACGATTTTTGCGTCACGTTTAAATACATCTAAAATCAATTTAAAGCCGTAAGCAGAATTGCCTTTTCCTCGTATCTGTATATGCTCCAACCGATTACAGCACATACGAAAGCAAGGACGTTTTTTACCCCGAACTAAGCTTTTTACTAAATAGAGTTCAGATATAGTCTTGGTTATGGATGACATGAGTGCTCAAGTTGATGTTTAAGTACCACTAAATTTTATTTAAATGGAAGATGCACTTCATGTTCGTCGCGCAACGATAATGGTGAACAGCCTTTACATATCTGCACGGAACGTGGACTACATTTAAGTAGCACAATCATCGGACGTAGTGCAAGACTACGCCACATGGCTTCCGCCGGCCCCGCACATATCTGGACTCAAATGGATCATGTAGCAATTAGTTATAGATGGTGTGTTTGTATTTCCGATCTTATTGACCACTCATGTCGACTCGGACCATGCAATTAGCCGTTGTAGATTTTCACAAATATTTTTCGGGAAAATAAATTCGAACAAACTTTAAATAAATGTAAGTAAACTCGAACAACCGTCCTTGCGACAAAAATATAACTTATAAAATCAAGGATCAGCTGTCTTTGTGGTGAAAATTCAAATTTACTTTGAACGAAGATAAGCTCCACTACGCATAATGCTGTTACTATTGCATGTGGCTTTGTAGGACCCGTAAAAATAATCATTAGTTCTCTGTAAAATCTGTGGAGATACCCGAAAGGAGGCGCCAATTTCAGCCTAGCTCCGTTGAATAATATTTGTAGAAATGTAAGACGCCAACTTAAACGCAATATAAAAATTGATCTAAAATCCTTTTGGACCAGAGATCCTAAAGAAATCTCGAATCTTTATGGACAATGAGGGTCGAAGAAATAGAAGATGTGTTCACATCAGGTAATAATCGGTGTTTGTTCCAATTTATTTTTGCAGTATGCCAGTGAAAATTAAAAGTTAGTGAAACGACTCTCTAATAACCGATAAATAAATCGTCTTCGTAGGTGGGATGACAACTACACTTTTGGCACCTACATTAGTTCTGATTCACTAAGGCATGTCTATATCAACAGTATGGCATGTTAATCTCGAAGAACTATCAGTGTTAGAAAAACCGGATACAAGCCTATATCTAAAACGTTGCAAATCCGCAGGCTCTAACGATTTGTTTCCGGGCTTATTTAAAGATTTTGGCGATATTTCGGGAGCGTTGACTAACATTTTGGGTACTATATGGAATAAGTAGACTATCATTACTATCTTTAAAATAGGCAATTGTAACTCGAGTGATAACCACCGTGATATAAGCTTGATTGCTGTCGTGTGTAGGTTATTTGCTTCGATTATCTTACGTCGTCTTAACGCCTCCCATGAACCACACACTAGGGAAGAACAAGCTGGATTCCAATCAAGACAAGGTTGTATAGATAATATTTTTACCTTAAAGAAATTTCTTGAACAGCAAAATATATACCGCCGTCCCATAATAACCGTCTTTCTGGACTTTAAGGATGGAAAAAATTGTCCCACCAAATTTTTATATATTATACGCGCTCTACACAAATACAACGTATTAACGAACAACTTAAGGATTTTCATTTTCCATTTTGTTTAATTTTATACTAGATGCTATTATGAACAATACTCTTCCACACGTTCAGGATGTAGGTGTTGAATTTCTACCAGGCGGTACGTTAGTCGATCTTGAATATATTAGATGACGTAGTTCCGTCTTGTGGTATGTAATTTGCACCCTATAAATGTAAGATACTCTTACGAGATCACCAACCACTTATTACAAATCTGCGACTGTAGAGATGACCTGGATATAGTTGACAGATTTACATATCTGGGCAGCTCTATCAATAACTCAAAACGATATGTTTGACTAGATGGGAATGAGAATCGCGAAAACTAAACTAGCTTTCTCGAACATGGAGACATGGCCCCTTCGAGTTTCTGATTTTTGACTCTTTCATACATTCGACCATCGTTGCTTAAGAAGCATAGCATACGTAGGTTGCCAGAAACGAATAACTAACGCTGACATCCCTAGGCGTATTTTTGGATCGTCCAACAAATGCTCCTCTATATAAAAGCAAATTAATCTACATCAAATATGTTGGCTCGGTAATGTTCTATGTATGCCATCAATTACATTACCCAGTAGAGCACTATTTTCTTACAAAGCGCCGGATTGGCGTAAGAAACCAGATGAGCAGGTTTTGACATGGCATAAATAATTAAAGCCAACACCATCCAAATTTGGTAGTAGAGGACACAGTTTTTATCAGGATGGAGTCTGTGTGCGCATCATTGTTCTTGGTTGGAAATCCTGCGCGATATGTCATCGAGTCGAGCTCAGTGGCGATCCTGTTGCAGATTTATAGTATAATCATCTTCGTAGCTTTCTCTTCTTAGTAGAGTAGTTTGCTGCGAGGTTTTGGTTTTATGACGTGATGCAGTGTAGACCACAAGGACGCTGTATTGTTGATTTTGCCTTGCCTTAATGCTGACTTGGTTTTATTCGTGTTATGTAGAGGTTTAGTTTGCCTCACTTGTATGTGTTATCCAGATAAATATACTCATAGTAACTAGGTGCTCTCTCTAATAAGTTATTATTTTTGTCGTGTCTTATAAAATAAATTCTTGTTTCTTGTTTCTATTCCTGTGGTTGTGTGACAGTGAAATATTAGTTACTATTGACTTTTGTATGGCTGTCCATGATAATGATATAATTGTACAAATTAATGCTGTTACACAAAATTTTTGCCTATGTGTATGTATGACCGTCATGAACCACTATAGCCTTCGATGAATATGTGGTTATATGGAGCGCGGTTGATCGAAATGTAAACTAGCAAGCATGTTTTTTCAACAGGAAAATGCACAAAAATGGTTAAGAATAGTTATATCGACAAGCGATCGTTCACAAAAATGTGAACTGAGGGTGCAGGTTCAGTGTAAAGCTTTAACACATTATATTCAGTAATCTATCGCTATTTACAGCCGTATTCTTTGCTCTGCTCGTATATTTGTAGTCAGCATCTGGTGCCCAAACTATTGTATCTACGGCTTCAGGTGCTGGAATAATGACCACTGCTTCAGGTGCGAAATTTATTAAGACAATTCCGGCGTCCATGTTAGGCAATACTAAACAAATTACAACGCCCTTAAGACCAACAGTATCAGGTGCGCAACAAATTGTTATAATGGGTGAGTCAATATTTTCATTTATAAATTAAAATAAATACCAGTATGATAACATAGCTAAAATTAACAGTATTTTCAAACATCGTTGCGCTTCGATTTCCTTAAAGTAAGAATACCATGAGTTTTTTTAGACAAGAAAGCCCGTATAATGAAAAGTTGCAAATTTTTAACAACAAGTATTAAGAAGACAATATATAATTTTGATTCGCTTTTTGAGTTTCTTTAAATTTATGGTGTTATTAAATAACACTACTAACACCGATACTTGCTTTATAATACCTTACGAACCTTGCTTGAATTTGCTGTAAATTTTTGTTTATGAATGTAGAATATGTCTATTAGATCATATTGAGAGTGAGTTTGTTGACTTTTTTCATCGATAACTCACGAAAGCTAGTTTTTTTACAAATAGTTTTTGTTTGATAAAACATGTGCTCCATTGTCTTTATCCCTTTTTCATTTCCATAGATACCTGCAGTTGTAGCTAGATACAGAGTGCATATTTATCATTGAATGTATAATCCAGAGGACGCTATGTAAGTAAGGCAGAATTAATTTGGACTCTACAAGTGACATCGTGATCAAGTAACCGAGTTTCAATGGAAGTTACTTTCAGAACTCCTTACACTTAGCCACACTGTCCTAAATATGTAACTAATAATTCCAATAACCACTGAATGAAATCGAGTTGTTGAGGTTGCGTTAATTACATGTAGTTTTTGTTTATTTAGGTGGATCTCAGCAATCTGGTGGGCAAATTGTTCAACTTCAATCACGGGCGACAAATGTAACAGAATCCTCAGAGGCAGCTAGCAATATTTCTAAAATTATTCAGTTGGACGGTGCCGGTGACGAATCAGTAGATATGGACGATGAATTTCCTAATTCTAACAATACAGACGAGCAGTTTGATACACCAGCAATCGGGCAAACTAGAGGTAATGAAGGAAGCTCGCTAGCACCAGATACTAAATATAACAATGTAGGTGTTTTTTGTTTTTCGAATGTTTTAGCTTATTTTGTTTTTTAAATTTGGATTGTTGAGAGTATATTAATACAATTTATTTGTTTGTTTATATATATATATATATATATATATATATATATATACAAATGTTTTATTGTAACAAAATGTCTGCAATATCGTGTGAATTAGTGGAGATTCATCGAATTTGTTTCAGCAACACGGAAAACTTCACTATACAAAAAGAATACTACTACTTTACTTATTTAATTTATTCAAATGTTTCATTTTTATTGAATGACTTTTCTCATAAAATAGGCTTTTTATTTTACTATTCTTGATCGTCCACGTAGCCATGTGTACATTAAATACGACCAATTCTAACATAATAAAATATCCCTTTTGTAAGAATGTTTAATGCTCTTAGTCAATCTATTGACAGTTTCCTTTATTCACTGTGAAATTGCTCGAGAAAAATTCAGGATAACCTCACTTCATGCAAAATATTGACCGACTGTATTCACAGTCATACAAAATGGTGTAGTTATATTATGTATTGGAGCCATCTGGACCGTAGTCTGCTCATTTTTGCATGTGTATTTGAGACGTCTGGATTGTCTAAATGCATGTATGCCTCTGTTCTGGATATTTGACTGCAGACCTATCGGTGTTGCCCTCTCCTTTTCCATTCTATGTAGTTCCTTCGGAGTTTGTTCTTTTCCATTTTGGTAATTCACGTTGTTCTTTTCATGCACTTCATGCATTGTTGCTGAAAGAATGTACAGCAAACAATGACGACCAATGTTTTCACATTCTTTGTACCGAATTTAATTTCTGATGCCTTATCTTTAAACGATCTTTTACTTACTGAAAATGAATCTTGTCATTTCAAAAGCTTTGCTTCTCATCTTTATACATCTCTATGCATATTATTTGCCCCAAATTGGGTTTTTTTTAATTTACAAATTTGTAATTATTATATAAGATAACTAATATTGAAAAATAAGTGAAGTTCAGGATGCTAGCTAGTTTCATTTGGTTCTAAAGATTTCATGTTAAATATCATTATGATGTTATTCCTAATGTTCAGGCTAACGCATACATTTTAACATGTGGGATGGATATATATTTTTGTCAGTACAAACTGATCGTTGCCTTTGTGTAGTCTGGGTCCTTTCAATGCATCACATTTGCCGCATACTTGACGCAGTTTTAGGGTGTGGAATACCTTATGCCTATTGGTTAACGTTTCTATTGAATAAACGTTCCAAATAGCAACCTCTAACTGTCGCCATAGAACAGACACCAAGCCATCTGGAGAACTGCTATCGAATTGACTATCGCAGGATTTCTGTTATATGTATAAATTTACAGTCATCTACTGAATGAATGTATTTTTCTTTCTATTGGATAATTGATGATTTATTACTGAGGAACACAATGGAGATTATTTCAATGATTAAAAAATCTAAGCAGCTCCAACCACGAAAGGAATTTTACATAATCATTGCTGCAGATTGCGTACGGGCAAAAATGTTAGAACGAATGGAATGCTTTAAATAGTATTTAATATAATATGGTGAGCCTAAACGTTTTCTTGAATTGTCTCGTAGAAAAAATCAAAAGGTTATTAATTAATAAATAGGCTTCTTTTCATCGCTACTGATGAAAACAGTGTAAATATGGAAATCATAGTTGCAGTTAACGAAGAAGACTTATGGGCGGTCACTGAAAAATAAATTCAATTAATATATCGCGGGACAAATAAATCATGGAGATGAAGGTTTAGGATAATTTACACGATCTTTGTTTTGGCTGACGCAGGCTGAATTCCTATTTTTTTGTTCCTTCAATAGATTTCTAAAGGCCATTGATGAAGGAATGCGGGTGGGTATATGGCGTTGTACCCGGTTCCTACTGATGAGTCGCCAGTAAGCACAAAACGAATGTGCACATGAGATTATACATTTCCTTCATGCTGATTTTGGTTTATCTTTCTACTACGTCTAGATCTTAACTTTTAGAGGTTTATATTTGGTGTAAGTGGTTTGTGATCCTGCACAAGTTTTTACATCTAGAGGGTGCAAATTTCATACCAAAAGACGGAACACGTCTTCTAATCTATCCAATGTGTCCAGCAGAATCTCGATATCATCTTCATAATGTATGTCGACTTATCAACCGCTCTGAAGAACTTCGACACTTGCATCTTGAATGTATGGTACAATTCCCCGTGACTGGAATCGAGAACATATGCCGATTCGTGCAGTCGAACAATTTTGGTCTGACGTGACCATTAGGCATAGATAGTCGTACCCCTTCACGCAAGACAATCGAAAACAGCTTTGAAGTTAAGGCAAGCAACATTGGTGGACCGCTGAGACTTGTAGCCACAGAAATTTCTGACCTGACGACCGGCGGGCACTAGCTAGTCATCCTGTGCATGGTAGCATGAACCTTGTTGGATCTAGTGGAATATAACCAACAGAGAAATTTATATCACCGTCCCACAATAGCCGTCTTTCTAAACTTCAAGGGAGCATTTGATTCGGTGGATCGCAATGGAGCCGGCTTATCCTCCAAAAGGAGTCAGCCGCAGTCGCAAAGCGGTATGCCCACAAAATTTGTTAATATTATACGAGCTCTACACAAATACTTCTGGTCGCGTTAAGGTCTACAACGAATTAACGCATAACTTTACAGCCAGCAGTAGTGTTCTTCAAGGTTGTCCACTTTCCCCTTTTTTGTTTAATTTTTTAATCGATGCTATTATGAACAACACTCTCCCACACATTCAGGATGCTGGAGTTGAAGTTCTCCCGGGCGGTACACTAATCGATCTTGACTATGCGGACGATATCGTACTATTATTCGACAATCAGGATGCTGCCAGAATGAAGATCTAGACATAGTCGACAGGTTTAAATATCTTGGGAGCTCTATCAATAACTTAGGCAATATGTCCGACGAGGTGTGAATACGGATCGCGAAAGCTAGAGTAGCTTTCTCGAACCTTCGTCATTTATGGAGAAACGAGAATATTTCACTTTGCCTTAAATGTCGTGTTTACAATGCATCTGTACGCGCATTCTTACTATACGCTAGTGAAACTTGGCCTCTTAGAGTTAATGATTTGAGACGCTTACAGGCATTCGATCATCGTTGTTTTAGAAGTATAGCACATGTTGGTTACCAACAACTAACGTTGACATCCGTAGACGTATTTTTGATCTGACAATAAGAGCTCATGTTAGAAAACAAATGAGGCTCCATCAACTTGTTTGAATCTGTCACATTTTTTACATACCTCATTTCTGATTATGTGTAAGAACTAAGGTGGCAGATTTGACATGGCAGAAATAATTGTGCTTTCTACATCCAAATTGGGTAGAGGATTCACCGTCTGCCAGAATGGAGTCCACGTGCCATCACAGTTCTTGGTTAGAAACCCTTAGCGATATGGCATCGAATCGAGCTCAGTGGCGATCTTGTTGCAGATGTCTAGTAGAATCATCTTCGTAACTTTCTTTTCTTAGTAGGGCAAAGTTAGCTGCGAGGTTTGGTTTGTTTATGATGTGATACAGTGAAATCCGCAAGGAAGCTGTATTGCTGATGTCGCCTTGCCCGAATGCTAACTTGGCCATAATGGTGTTGTTGAGAGGTTTAGTTTGCCTCATTTCTGTGAGTTATCCTGATAAATTTACTCATAGTAGCAATGTATTTCTTCTCTCTACCCCTCTCTCTCTCGTAAATCTCACTAATAATTTGTCTAAATTCACTTATATAATTTTTTCACTCCTTATGGTTATATGACAGTGAAACATTAGTCACTTTTGACTTTGTGTGGCTGAACATGATGATGATGATGATGATGATGATGATGATGATGATGATGTATTGGCCGAAATAACTGAACCTTGCATCTAGTTTGCGACAGTTTATCAATTGTCTCATAAATGTTAATCGATATGATGATGAACCATCCTGTAATGTGTGAAGCCTTGAGGTTTTTTAACTGCGCAATAATACTTATTGTTTAATCGGTAGTGACGGAATAAAATCAAGCTTGCCAGTCGCAAAGTAATGTTTCGACTGCTTAAATGAACTGACCATTGACACCTTGGCAAATAATACTTATCATGCTTAAAAACATGTATGGGAAGGAAAACTTAAAACAAACCATCCCCACGAAGAATGAGCGGCCTACCGCTCTTTTACAGCCAATAAAGGGCTGTGAAAATACTCGCTACAATTAAACCATATTGTATCAGTCGTCACGTAGGATAAAACGCGTCGTCCTATGCTGAGTCGTGTATGGTGGATATTTGAACGCAGACTACTGCAGTTATCTTCAACTCCAATTCTGCCTCTTTTCTTTGTCTTTAATCATCTCAATCTAATTTTAACATTCTTTTAGATGCATTGAAGTGGTGGATATTAATCGTAACACTGAGCCAATTATCAAAAACAGTTTTTGTAAATCATTCATTAAATCTAGGTTTGGTTTTGATGTCAGCGCATTTAATGGACGAACATTGAAACAAACTGGACAACAGGTAGTCCTCACATATATGTTGGATAAATTAGAATTCGATATATGTTGCACGTTTGAAACCAGAAGGGAGGTTTCTACGTACATTATAGTACTGAGTGCACAACTCACATCTAAGCGATTTCGGCTACGAACCTGTTTCCACGTTATCTCAAGCTGGTCAATGAGGCATCGGTATTTTCATAAGCTCGCAAGCTGAATCTTGTTTAACTGTAAACAGTTGATTTTATGCGACTTGCTCAAATACACCTAAACTTCATGCTAGAATCCTTAACCAACGTTGCCTTATAGTTACATCTGTATTTGCTCCCATCGAATGCAGCACAGCCTGCAGCAAGAACGTCTTTTACTTCGACCTAAGCTCTACTATTTTGAGTAAGAAGTTCAGATATAGTCTTGGATATGGGTGACATAAACGCTAAAGTTGAGTGTTTAAGCAACGAAGAATTTCAGCTGGGTGGTGGACGCACTTTTGAATCAATGTGTAGCGATAATGGTGAACGACTGTTTGATAGCTGCTCAGAATATAGGTTTTAAGTTGCACAAACAAGACGAAGTTTAAGCAGTTGCGTCGCATGCCTTCCCCCAACTTCTGGAGAACAGTGGTCCAGTAGATAATGTCGCAATTAGTTGTCGATATCGTGATTACATCTAGAGTTTCCGTTCCTTTATGGATCACGTATGTCGACTCGGTCCATACATTTATCGGTTGTAGATTTTCAATCATGTTTTCCGGGAAAATAATTAAATATTTACCTTAAATAAAAAACTCGAACAAACGTCTTTCCGACAAAAATATAAAGATATTATTATTGGTTTTGATGGTGTAAATTCTAATTTTCTGTGCTCGAAGTTCGACTATGAAAAATGTAGGAATTGTTGACTCGTAGAGTTAGTCTGGGTTTCTGTAAAATCTATTGAGATTTTAGAAATTATGTACAAAATTCCTGCTTGCTGGGCTTATAATAATACTCGTAGAGTTTTAAGATGGCAACTGAAGCACAGTCCATAAGCCGATCTTGAATCCCTTTGGGCAAGATGGGCTTAAAAGACGGAAGAAATGTTCGCATCTGGTAATGGCTGTTATTTGTTCCAACTTATTTCTAGTTTCGCTAAATTTTGAGGCTGAGCATGAAACGAGTTGATTGATGTATTTCACTAGATCCAGCCAGCTTCATGATACCATTCCCGGGATGATTAGCTAGTGCCCACAGGTCATCAGGCCGCAATTTTCTATGACTGGGCCGTGTCAGTAGCCTAAATTTCTCAGTCGTATTTTCTTTCACTTAAAATTTTATGGTGAACTTTTCTTGATAATAGATTCCTATTCATTTTTTTTTCAATTGGTCGAAGCCTTTTTTAATATATTATCGGCCTGTATTCGCAGTAATATTAGTTTGAACCATTTATGATTGGCTTTGACGCCGATGTTTAATTATGTCGATATTGCTTTTTGCTATGGTCGTCGCAACGCGTTCTGTAGTGATTTCCGTATTTTTACCTCAAACACGCGGACAATATTGTTATATGGAGGAAAAATAATAGATCTATAAAGTCCTTAATTGGGCTCAAGAATTTTCCGCTTGGTACGGTATGAGGTTAAACGCATAGAAAATATTCGCTACAGCCAAGTTTCATCCGGAGCCTAAGATCGTGATAAACGTTTTTTTAAACTTATGATAAGTGAACTGAAGAAAACATCTGCCAACGAATGTGAAATATATTGAAGACAAAACAACTGAAATCAAGACGCTTACCACTTTCTGTCCAGAATTTGTCGCGTACTGGGCTTGAACATGGGCATGTCTGCTTCGGAATCTATTGCTCTAACCAATGAGTTAGCCTGCCGGTTACTACACAGTTTTCATTTATGTATTAACTAATGCTTCTTGGTTTGACTTTCCTTTTGACGGAGCCTAAACGGCATACATTTAGACCCAATGTTCCAACTTAACACCCCCAATATGTCATTGTAGAACAGACACCACGCTACCTGGGGACGTGGTAAACAATTGTTAGCGAGGATAACAGTTTTTTAAATCAAGGTTGTGATTTTGATATGGGTGCCAGTCCCATTTATTACACACATTTGCCATCAGAAAAATCATTCAGTAGATCGGTTTCGTCCTTATTAGGAACTATTCAAGTATTTCCTAGAATTTGCCGCGGATGAGACTCGAACCAGAGCAATTTCTGGACTGTACTCGAAGAGTTCCCAATAAGTTCGATACCGGTCTAATTGATATATTATATTTTCCACTTGATGCAATATTTTGTTTATACTGGAATAATATCTTTAATCGAAATCTTGCCATTTAAATTTTATATATATATATATATATATATATATATATATATATATATATATATTTATGATATCCATGCCGTTTTAATTAACACAGTATTCTTATAATTAGGAAAACAACACATAAATAACACAGTGGATAAAGGCCATTTATTTCGTGAATACTAAACATCTCTTATACAATCATACATATTTATACATTTTGGGTTTTCAATTGATTATGCTATTGGTAACAAATCTGACTCGTTATTACTGTTGTTTCTTGTTTTGACTAGTTGATGAGTGTGTATGCGTTTGTGTTTGAGTTGTGTATGCGTGTTTGTATGTAAAGGACATTCTCGCAGTATTGCGAAGTGATGTCTGAGATCTTGTCATTATTGTTTTGGTACTCTTGAGAGTTAGCCATTTGTGCACATTCGTTCACTGTTACATGTACAAGTGCTATTTTTCCGTATAGTTGATCGTTTCACCCCGCTGCGCAAGATTGCTATTTTCGCTTGGTAACAACGCTAAGCTGATTGCAATGTTAAACGCTCACATTGTTTGGAGACTTCTGTCATCGTATGCGCCTCTGTTATTTCCACTTCACATTGTTGCCAATCCGATTGTACGTCTGTTGAATCTAGAAGAGGGCCTAAAGGTTCTTGGCTGGATTCTAGATTTCATTTTTATCTTCTAAAGAGAAAATATTTGTATATTTTGCTAGCTTTCGTCTTGCATGTACTATATAAATAGATATTTACTGAGTGCGCACCTTTTAATACTGTTTTAAATTCTGAAATTATCTACGGCCAAGAATGTGCCAGAATTGGTTTTCTGCATTATTTTCTGTTCGTGCTTTTAATAATGGTGAGGAAGGTTGCTAGAACTTAATGCAAATTTGATAGTCTGTTAAAAGAATTCCATTAATATTATCAATATTACATGATTCATTCCATTTTAAGAGGTCGCAATGCAATTCTCAGAAGCGTATTTAATTTTCTGTTTAAAAAATTCAACTTGGTTATATGTATGAAGTATTATTAATATGATCAGAAGGACAAAACTTTATTATCACGCTGCTGCAAATATTATGTTAATAATATGTAATGTATGCTATTGAAGTATAGAAAGTGAAGCTGACAGCTCTTGGGTGTATTAATTGAGTATGAAAACTGACCTTTAACGTATTGTAATTTAAAAGCCGAATTATTCAGATACATTACTCCAAACTTTGTAATTCCAATAGGGAAATATATGGTGTATTGCAGTATATATTTATTTTAAGTCATGCATGTACAACACAATTTGAAAAAAGCCATTTGCTTTTTTCGACAAAACTCACCTCTTATGTAATCTATATGCACGTAATATTAGTGCACTATTTATTTATAAATTCAAATGAAAAATGCATAACAACGGCCAAACTAAAATGTACAAATAATTTCAAATTAATATAAAAACATAAATCTATAATTATTAAAAATTGAACTGATCTCAAATTGGTAACAGGTATAAGGCGATATCAGAATTGTTGTAAGCATCAAAAATTACTTCAGATAATCAATGTCTTACTACTGAACTACACTGTTTATACTGCCTGTGGTGACAAGAGCAGGGTTGAAAGCGTTCCCTGGCATAGTTGGTGTTTAGAAACTAGGCAACAAACAATAAAAGAGCAGAATGACTGGATATAAATCATTTGTCCTCGCTTGAAATAGGCGACTTAGTGTTATATTTTAGTTGGCAGATAATAATTACTTCAATCCCAGAATGAAGGGCGTTGGTTGTAACTGACTACGAATACGCGGAGTTGCCGTATCGTTGGAAAAATGAAATTGAGTTTTGTGAGTCATTTATTGTACAATTGAATCATCTGTCTATCATTATCATCGACACCACAAACAGAAAAAACTATTAATAAACCATTGTTCCCTGTGCCTGGTGTAGATAGTTAGGAAGGGAATAATAATCAAAAGAATGACGCAAATAAAGATAAGGTATTGTTAAACATGACTTGACCGAGATTGTGATACTTCCCGGACGACACACGAAAAACTAGGCGGCCTATGCCTCTATAAAATTTAGAATTTGAAAAGCCAATTTGAAGGCAAGGCGCCATAAGCCATACAATACATCTTTCCATAAACGGGATGAAGCTTGTCTATTAATTCTAGCTGATTACATATATTTTGTATAGGACGAGGTTCCGACTAAATGTGTGGTTGGTTTAGAGCGTAATACCGGACTCTGCTGATATGTCGCCAGTACGCACAAAACGCATGTGTACTTGGTTTTATATATTTAATTCATGCTAAATTTGGTGCTTCTTTCTTGTCCTATTTGAACTAATTTGTTACTAGGTACGCAACACTTAATGCACAATTGCATATATATTCTCCAAAACAAAATAAGTAATTTTATGTCGTTGGAGTCAAAAAAATTTATCCTTTGAATAAAACGCAATTGAAACTTAAGGATTAGACCCCATGTAACGAATATTAGATCAAATAAAGGATCAAAGATCGCGTGAATGTCTAAACTGACAAAATTGATATAAAGTATGACTGATAGCGATTACAGTTTAGCATATGTATATATATATATTGCTTTCTAAAAATAAGTTTATATTCTTATTAAATACTTTTAGATCAGGAAAACAAATCAACAGGCGGCCCTTTGGAGACTTTGGCAGCAGTTGCGGCTGTTTCTGCATCTGCGCGTATGTTTGCATTTTGCACATGTTCCATGGATTTTTATCTATATCTTTCCTCGCGCTACATTAAATGATGCGTCCTTAAATCAAATTAATTCAAAACTTTATATTAACGAGTTTTTAAAGTGACTTTTCTTCTTTAACCGCTTTATAATTATATTTTAATCTTTAGGGAAATTTATTCTAAAATTACTTGTTCTAATCAGCATCAAATCAGCGTGGAATACTGTTATTGATGCATAACACTGAAATTAATATTTGTGTGAGTTGAAAATAGCTAGTTCTGTCGCCTTATTCGAATTAATAGTAGTGTATATGATAAACAAATTATACGGTGCATATAATCAATATAACTGGAACAAATTGTTTTGGCGCTGAAAGAATGATTTACTTTTGATTAGATACTAATTATTTTTGACATTCGTGCATTGGTCAGTTACAAGATGTGAGCGAATGTGTCCTGGTCGAGAAAATTCTAACAGTACCTTATGAGTACTATCTTACTTCATGAATTTCCTTTAAAATAAATATAGCCATCAGCTTCAACTAAACCTAGCGTGTGCAATTCGTCAAGTCCTTTTTGGGCAATCATGTTGTACTTGTCATAGTTGTCGCCTTTGATGCTACAATTAGAGTACATTTTCCTTAAATAATAGAAATTCAACTAATGTGCCACCCAAGACGTACAAGTGTAATTTTGAGTCATACACCAACTTGTTTATGATTGTTTATGGTTGGTTTTTCTGGAATTGGAGTGTTTGATATTGCTTACGATCTGAAGTTATAACTAGCCACTCGCGGTCGGCCTGTATTTGAGGGGTCATTCGATCAAATATCCGACTACATTGAATATAGAATTGGTTTGAGAATGCTTTATTCTATCGGACTTATCATCTGATCTGTAAATTCTTAGAACAGCATTTCCTGTCAGAACAATATTTGATTGCACTCATGGAGAATGCAAGAAATGCAGAAAATTATTCACTTAGAATAAAAGCAACGGCATGGAAATAATGAATAATTAAGCAAATATTGATTGCGCGGATGGTAATAATTATTTAGATCTAGGTTGCGAACTTGATATAAACAAAAATCCGATTTTATATACATTTTTATAAATTAAGCATTATGAAAGGTAACAGATGCAATTCATTCAGTAGACCTATTTCGTCCATATTTCGAAATCTTAAAATACTGTTCTAAATTTTTTCGTGAGTGGGTTCCGAATTGAGACACATTCGCTTCAGAATCTGTGATTATGCACTGCCGCACATCAACCAAATTTTACATATAATAAAACTTTATTACTAGCCTTTCCTTCAGGTGGAGCCTATGGGGCATCTCTTTAAATATAAAGACCTAACTAGATACTCAAAATGTCATTGTAGATCGTGCACCATGTTATCTTGGGAATTGATATTAAATTACAGATAAATACAGGAAATTTTTTCTAGTGTGCGACAGGGTTGCGCATAGGATAATCAAGATCTCCGAAGCAAAATGTGCCCCAGTTTGAGTCCCGTCCGCGGCAAAATTCTAAACAGAAATTGAATTGTTCCCTATAAGGAAAAACTTGGTCTACTGGATGAATTTACTTTGCTATCTTATAAAATTCTTATTTTATATTGAATTATGAACATAGACTTTATAGTGAGTGTATCTCGGGTAGCACCAAGGAATTTTTGCCTCTGGAATGTATACATTGCAAACTGTAAACATTTAATAAATGAAATCCAAAATTATAATTTACTTTAATAGGCCTTTTTTGTTGATGTTCAGATCATTTGAGTAATCTAAAGCAACAATGTCTAGACTACAAAAACAGTTTTTCATATGATACCTTTATTATCAATGTCTGAATCTCCTTCCCATGTACTTGTTTTATGCATAGTACCCCTCCCATGTGCAAAATCAAAAAAATGTATCAGATACAAGAAACGCTTCTTTCATTACATTCACCATGAACATATCTTTATATATGGAATTGGAAAGCAAACAAGATAGAAATATTTGAACAAAGAGAGTGTGAAAAATAGAAACCAATCAATTGCGTGCGTCACAGCCAGTTTAAACTCAATGCTTGTACGTGCTTTTTCTGCTTGCATGAATCCGGCTGCAATTTGTTTATCCAGAGGGCTTCGTATGTGGCTAGCTCCCTTTTGTTATAACATTTAGTAATTATTTCAAATGCTACGTCTGGAGAACGTACTTGTGACGTTTCAACGATGTGCTGCTCAATTGAAGACGTGTAATAACCTGATTTAAAACAGACATTTAATTTATTGTGTTGTCTCATTCGAGTAATTAACCGTCTGGTAGATCGGTCTACGTAAGTTAATCGACAACTTGAGCATGTATATTGGTAAGTAATATTTGATGTCGACATTAACGGCTGTTCCTCTTTGATTGTTGGTAACGCAAAGTGTGTTACCCTAAATACCACGCGTAGTTTATCTGCATTAAATGTGCGTGTTAATGCCGCTTCATCCAGCTAAACTACGCGTGTTATTTAGGGTAACACACTTGCCGTTACCAACAATCAAAGAGAAACAGCCAATATACATGCGCAATTTGTCGATCAACTTACGTAGGCCGATCGACCAGATGGTTAATTACTCGAATGACAGAACACTGTAACGTAAAAACCTGTTTTAAATCAAACGGTGAATACACGTATACAATTACGAAACACATAGTTGAAACATCACACGTACGTTCTCCAGACGTAGCATTTGAAATAATTACTAAATGCTATAGCGAAAGGGAGCTAGCCACATACGAAGCCCTATCTTGTTTTGCCTTTCAATTTAGATATAAAGAGATGTTCATTAGTAGATACTTGAGAAAATAATGAGAATGAAGCGTTTCTTGTATTTGATAAAATTTCATTTTGTTTTCGCACATAAGAAGGGTACTTTGAATTTAATTAAGGCTCGCATTTCAAAAGGAACTTGTTTTATGGTTTATTTGCATTCGTGAACCGTTACGTGCATTTCAAAGAAGTTATTTAGTTATTAATTTATTATTTAAATTAGTTTTGTACAATTTCAATATATTCAGATGATGTAATTTTTGGCCTCAATTGATGGGTTCTCACTTGTCCCTTCTTCTTTAAGCCTTCAATTAGCTGATTGTCTGAAAATGACGTTCGAACAAGATTTTCAGACAATCAGCTAATTGAAGGCTTAAAGAAGAAGGGACAAGTGAGAACCCATCAATTGAGACCAAAAATTACATCATCTGAAGATGAAGGAAGTTCAAGATTTTACCGACCTATGAGTGCTACCAATTGTCCCGCACAAGCAAAATGCGGTCAAATCCGAAACAAAAAGGACAGCACTGAGACAACAAATATATCTGTTAGAATTTCAATATATATTGGTGACAGTATTCGGATATTTGTCAAGAATTGACAAAATAATTAGTCCAGATATAAAATGTAAATAAAATGAAGACGAAAATGGTTATTTTGGGCAAGTGATGTCGTCAATCATCAAAAGAGGAAATCAAAAGAAATACGAGTAAAGGACCAGAATTAAAGACATTCTACTTGAAATTCCAATGAAAATAGGCGCTTTCACACAAATTTAATGCAGCTAGACTAGGTTTTTTATATTAGGTATCACGTTTATTTGAACTAAGTATTCAATAAAAACATCCGTAACTTTCAATTTAACTTTATTTATCAATCCACATACATAAGCTGTCGATTAATTAACGTAGGCCGATCGATCTGAGGGTTAAGAATTAAGGTGCAAGAAAATTGCAATTTAAACGCCTATGTCAAACCGAATGAGGAAAGCACGTCTGCAGTTACGTTACACATTGAAACCTTGCACTTTTGTGCACTATGTATTCCCTTAAGTTTACATATCAAATGAAATAACATAAACAAATTAATAATTCATGATGCGCTGTGTATTAAAAAATTGCAGTCAAGTTTATGCAAGCAGGCCATCATGTGAGGGAATTGATCTTGAACTGAATGCAACGCATTTTATCGATAGTATAGTCTCATATTTCCAAAT
>JAQBSW010009440.1:0-28743 GCA_029291075.1 Eudiplozoon nipponicum
TTCTCCGTTACAAACACCATATATCTTTATTATTTGATTTGTTCCTTCTTTTTCTGGTCAAACGTGTAACAATCGTCAACCTTGATTTATATAACTGTTATCGCCACCCGCACATTCAATTTTCGTTTAAATATATAAAAACATTAAGAGTTTTAGCTAAACATTCAAGTACTGAAATGCGAAACTTTTCTTCTTTTATCCATATTGAAGGAAACTGAAAATAAGCTTATAAATCTGAATGACTGAAGGTGGATCAAATGAAAAATGTGAGTTGTGAATAAATGAGTGTTTGAATAGATTATCTGCATTGCGCTTTCGCCAAAACAGTGGTTTGGCTCCACCAATATTTCAATAAACTTATTCGGTTTTCGAGATAGTTTCATTTTATCGCATATTTTGGCATAAATAAAATTATGGACACATAATTTGGTTTTAAAAAAGGTATCAGTTACTAACACAATAGCCATAGTGTTAGTATCCTTTACAGACTCGGCATATATATTATATAGTGTGAGTTAGCATTGAAGTCGCATTGTCGTTGACTTCAGATTATGTTAGCTTCACTATTACAGGTTTACACATTCGTCTTGGAGATTGTACCGTCCTATTATTCCACATTCTTCTACCAAATATATAGTGGTTAAAGGGCGTAATACCGGCTCCTACTGATGAGTCGCCAGTAAGCACGAAACGAATATGCATGAGATTATACTATTCGTTCATGGTGCCTTTGGTTTATCCTTCTGGTCACAACTGAACTAATTTTTTACTAGGTTCGTAACACCTAATATATACTTGCATATATATTATTTCTCCGAAACAAACAGTATATAACTGTAATATATGAATTTTTCTGGCAATTGTCTCATTTGAATGCCTCTCCCATGTACACTGTGTGACGTGCAAGATCCAATCTACCAAAATTTTTATACTTTCATGCAGTTTCACGTCTCCCTCTTCTTTCCTTAATTGAGTGCATGTTTTCACTTACATACATGAGATTACCTTCCTTGCGAGGAATTTTTTATACTCCTGATATATGTATAAATTCAAATTCTTCCTTTCGTTTTAGAATTCTAGTGGCGAATATGAAGGTTTGTTATGAATTGTATCTTATATTGTATTCCACTGCCATTGATTTTATTTTCATGCTCAGTTTAGAACCCTGTTTTACATTTGTGCGTGATGTATAATAAATTGACTAAATGTGTGGGTATGTATGCATTTATAAACACCCATTTTTTCTGCATCTATGTCTGAGATAAACATCAAGCCAACTTACTTATTGGTGGCATAACCACATTTATTGGATCGGAATTGGGTCCTTTTCTATTAGCTGTTGAAACAGCCCTGACTGTGACGTTGTATTTGGTGCAGGCAAACACTTCATTTGCGCTGAATTTGACAGAAGTGCGCGGAGCCGAAACAAACTTTATAATGCTGTAATCGTCCTCGGGTCGCTGCAAGTTCACCACTTGTACATCATAACCGGAAATTGTTAAAAATACGTTAGGGGGTGAAACTGTGGACCAGAATATAGTCATTCCTAATTCATTCTTTTCGGGTAACGTCACAGTCACGTTGCCCGGTGATGGGAAATCTATATTAGCAATAAAGAAAAAAAAGATTATGGCGATTCAACAAATTAACGCTTATTGAATGAAGCACTTCTTTTTTACATTACTTTTAGGTGACTAGCAGTTATGCAAGAGAGTGAAGATCCGCGTAAGTGTTTTGTCAAATAAACTCTCAATTTATTGATTGTCAATAAATAAATATATAACATACTTGGCCTATCCTATGACGAGTTAGCTCATGTAGAACTGGAGAAAGGTGCAAATGTCAGCATGAAGCAGTTCAACCCAATTATCACACGCATTCAGTGCTTACTCGATACTCTTGCAAAGTAGCAGACACTAAGTCCCACAACAACCATAAGTTTGGTATTGCAATTTGGTTCTCCTGAACGATACTTTGTAGGAGTTTTTTTTCCATTTAATTATCTTCTTTGTGCAAAACCTGCATACATATTTCCTAGTATAACATAAATCTAATAGATCATAATTTGTTATTGAGTGGACTACTCCACGCAATAAGCCATAACTGCCGATGTGACTAGGCATAGGAGAACACTATCCAAAGACAATTTTTTTTTAAATATAAGCAATCAAAATTTAGCTCATTTAAGTTATTTATTATACTCAACCAGTTCACGTCTGCACTATTAAATTCTGACGAGTTCTTGTTTCAAAAGCGAGTTCTAGGGAATAATATGAAACAATGAATACCAACGTCTAACAACATGCTTTAGATCAGATGCTTGATTGTCAAACAGTCCTCGCTGCCGAGGACTTTCCATATAGGGCAAGATCAGTTGCCTTGCTAAAAGAATTTAATTAAGCCAAATATTCGTTGCAGTGTAAAACGTTTGCACAACGGCATCAACCATTTTTTTAACTTGAAGTATTGAACAGTTTATGTTCATAATTTAATTTTAAAAATATAAATCGTGTATTTTAGCATAAATTTACTGTAAAGCTGGTTTAAATTACACAATATAAGAAAGGCCATTTCCGCAATCCGACTGCAATATATGGTACTTACTATAGTCAATTTTATAAAAGGTGAATTAAGTTGGTTTAAATATATGCATTATGCAGCAGCGAACATGATGCGGGAGGCACACATTCCAAATCACTAATACACCTAGACGAAAGTAAATCATCTTTTAATATATAATTAGCACAAATTTAACACAGATAAGGACAGAAGCATGCTATAAAGACGTTTTAATACCGAGATTTGAATTGCACGCAAGATTAATCCATGTTTTCAGTAGAAAATTTCGTTTGTTACCAAACTTACAGTCAGTTTCTGTGGACTCAAAAACCCAGGCGCTGTTCAACGAGTACTCTGTGGCATACATATCTATTCCAACAGCTCGAACGCGAACTCCGTATTTTGTTCCAGGCTTCAGATCGGTGATTTCAGCATCTACAGAAGAAAATACATGTGCAGTAAGAACTTGTATATAAATCTTGAATACGGAGATACGCTAGCATTAAATCAACTTATTTTGTTCATACAGAAATGCGGATTTCTAATAATTAAAAACAAAGTTATACAGATAAATAAACATCAATTAGATTTCAATTCACGCATTTTTATCTATTAAAATAAAGCGATAATTTCCTATTACCTCAATAATCACCAAAGTGCGACGAAAACTTAATACCGAAAAGGAATCTGCATTTTAAATATAGCACCCTTGAAGAACTTAGTTTGAGATATCACCAGTTTTTTTCATCTATTTGACTGGAATGTCCGTCAATTAGATTACCTCTAGTCAGATAAATTTCAGAATTCCAAACAATAGAAAGAGATACATGTTGAGCCAGTTATTCTACAAACTAGAAGCTATTAAAAATAAAATTAAAGCCTTATATTTAAATTATATAGTTCTCTCCTTATAAATAAATTATCCCATTGAAGGAAAACAAAATAGAATAGAGAAAGTATATACAGCGCTTTTATGAGAGATTAGTGTCCTATAATATTCTTTGGAATAAATGAATATAGTTTAATTCACTTAATCGGGAACACCAGGAAATTGTCTATGGTATATATATGTATATATATATATATATATATATATATATATATATATATATATATATATATATAAATCACTAGTATAGTAAATTTATGACTTTTTATTAGACTAGTTCTGAAAAACAGACAAAAAATTAAGGTTACAATTCAAGAATGCACCATGAGCACAAAACCAGCTTTTTTAGATATATTGCATTTGCAATCTTAGTCCTATTTCATGTTTAAACGACAGTTTATATTTATACAAATACGGTATTTTATTTATTATGAATATATACCACATCCAATTGTAGAATAGTATCCTTTGTAAGCTGACAGATTTTGTCTGACTAATTGAAGCTTTAGTTCAATATCGACACCGAAGAGAATCCAATTAGTGAAAAAGGGACCTAAACACACAAATTGTAAGAATAATTCAATTGTGTACATTTCTTAGAGGACGAGTCGCATTTAGAAAGCAGAAAGTGTATAAGTAGATGTGTATTTTCCATTTCATCTCCGTGCTATGCGTTTGCGTGTAATGGCTTTGCACTATAAGTTTCGCAAAAATCAGATTGATCCCAATTAACAGGTACACAAATCGATGTTGTCAACGTTTTGGCTGAGTGCGGATTCGTCCCCTTCCTTCCGAGCGTTTCCTCATCGTTCGTACTCAAAATTGGAAATGAGGTACGATCTTATTGTCGTTGACTTGCAATATTTCGGTACGATATTTCCGGTATCATCCTCAAACATCTAATAACATACACGGTTAAATGCTCACAACAGCAGATTTTAACAAATGTGGTAATTTTGATCCGAAACATTTCTATTTATATTTAAATATTTGACTGACCAATTGTTTTAAGCAAAGAATTTGTCTAAATGACAAAACACTACATACATGCATAAGCATAGAGCACATAAAAACACTCACTGAAACCATATATATACTACAAATGGCAGACAAACCCCTACCTCAGTACAATTGCAGCTATCTCAAATTCTCGACATACATGATTTTCTCTAGTATGCCAAATGTTGGAGGGGATATAGAAAGTATCGAACATGTATATTATTATAGCTGTAAAGTTTTGATGCCACGGTAATAAAAGTTAAAATTAAAAACTGAAAAAAACTGACAAACTTGATTATGGCATACTTTTATTTGGCAGAAAACTATTATATACGCATTTGCGTATGAGGTATTGCGTACCTAGTAACAATTAGCTTAAATATGACCCGAAGGATAAACCACAGATAGCAAGTTACCTCGATAGAAAGAGAGTGAATGCCAGAACGACGCATAAGTTAAGACTAATTAAAGAGAGAATGGATGAGATATAAATGAAAAAATAAATGACTAAGATAACTAATAATATGTGCGCTTCTACGTTAACCAACTAAAAGAAATAACTGTATACCAATATATGACCATATATAAAAAATAATTTATTATATATATATATATATATATATATATATTATATCTTTAACACACACTATATAAATTTATAAAAAGCACATATATGCATGTACAGTTCATACAATCACGCATCTTTATTACTACATATAAGTACCAGTGTGAAATTATATATGTTTCTGACCAAACCTTATATAAATATGTACGAAACCCATAAATATCTAAATTTAAAGAACTTATTGATATTTAATTATACTTAATTATATGATCAGCAACAGCGTGAGTCAAATGTCTCTAATCTGAATATTGTCTATTAACATTTATATTTATATTGTATTGAAAAGTATACCTATAAAAAAATATTTTTATATTTATTTATTTTAATTTTATTATTTCGATACCATACTTTAAATAAATATATGTAATTTATCCATATATATCTATATATAAATATTATATATATACATATATATATATATATATATATATACAGGTTAAAAATAAATATGGATGTATACCATATTTGTAATATATATATGTATATTCAATAAATAAATAAATATATAAATATAGGAATATATAAAATTCACTTTCTCTCTCTTCCTATATATATATATATATATATATATATATATATATATATATATATATACATATATATAAATATATATATATATATGAACTCATTCCTCATTTAAAGACAATTGCTAGTTGTTAACAATGCATTTATTCTATAAGGCAATCTATTATTTGTTTATTACGTTATTCACACCCTATCTAAATATATAAAATACATATAAATATTTATAAAAACATGTATACAAATATAAGCAACTGTGTGAGATTAATAAATGTCAACATTATATATATATATATATATATATATATATATATATATATATATATATATTTTTATTTACATATAAGGTCGTCTGTCATATCCATTGATAATTCTGTGTTCAATCTAATGACTAAGGATGTGGAGATGAATAAGGATAGAAGAAAATAAGAATTTATGTGGTTCTAAGTAATTGTAAATCAGTTTCCATTCAACGGAATTTCTTACTTTTGTTTATAATTAATTCTGGTTCATCGGCTTCCCGTTTTTGGACTCTAGAAAAAGTTTGATTAAATATTGTGTCTAATGAATTTTTTTACTGATTTTACATTCATAACATCATTCCCGGATTTTATTTCAATCGACTCTCTAATCAGTCTAGTTAATCTGTTTCGTTTGACTAACGCAATGCCTTTTGATCCAACCAAATCTATTTCATGACCTGTTTTCCTTGAATGACTGGCCAGATCTGATCTCTGAGTGTGTCTGTATTTGCAGTCCGTTTTGTGTTCTCCTCTACGAAAATTTATCGGACGCATGGTTTCGCCTATATACCTGAGCTTACAAACTTTGCAAGATATTGCTTATACGCATGATGTATTGAGGGGCTCTATTTTTTATATTTGGTTAGGTCGTTTTTTGCCTATATTAAGCTATTGTTTTCAAACAGTTTTAATACTGCTTTCAGCTGCTAGTATTCTAATTATTCTGCCTAATTTTGAATAAGGTAATACTATGATTTCGCGATTTTCTAGATTTGATTCCTTCTTTAATTGGTTTATTAGATTACCTTTGAATCCATGTAATATCTCCTTCATTAACCACTCTTTTACATTTGTCGGATAGCCGTTTATTTTGAAAATTTCTTTTAATCTCATCAATTCCATACTTCTTCATTTCAAATCCAATTCCATGACTCCTTAATATCATGGTATTAAGAATGCCTACTTTAATTCTATATGAGTTGTTTGTGAAGAAACTGATGAGTCTTGAGGAAGTCCGTTTTATAAAAATATCTCATTCCAATCTTGGTTCATTCCGTTTTATTTTAACACTCAGAAAGGGTAATTCATTATCTTTTTTTTCTAATGTAAAATTTTATTTACCTAAGTGGTTGGCTAAATCTAGAAATTTATTAACTCACTATTGCCATGATTCCAAATTAAAAAGCATATAATCCAGGAATCTCCAATACAAGTTTGGCTTAAGAACAGATTTTTTTCAAAATAGTGCCTTAAAATATTAGCAACCTGGACTGAAAGCGGTTGTCACATAGGAACACCATTAACTTGTTTATAATATTCATTTCTGAACGTAAAGTAGGTGAATAGTGTACATATATTTAACGTTTCCATAAAACTTCTTAACGTCATTTTATTAACTTCTATTATCTCTGGAAACTCTGTTGTACAGCGCTTCACACTACCTAAAGCTGCTTGTCAAGAGAAATCCGTATACATCGATACAACACCCAGGCTAGCCATTCTATCAATCTGCATCTAATTGTATCTACTAATAATGCCAATAAAATTATGTGTTCTTTAAAGTATAATCTAAATATAGTATATTTTCTAATTCTCTTGCATAGAAATTCAGACAATCTATAAGTTGGTGAGTTTTGTTCATTAACGATCAATCTAAGTGGATTACCTTGGTAATGAATCTTCACGTGACGATAAACTCTTGGAGGGATTGTATCATGTTGTATTGATGAATTTCCAAGTCCTGAATCTATTTCATTCGACTCGATCATTTTATTTATTACAGTCTTAACCTCTCCTTGCAATATATCGGTTAAATCTTGTTTTATTTTATTATAAACCTCGACATTATTTAATTTCTCATACAATTTAATCACATAATCTGACTGGTTCATTAATACTTTTGCGCCACATTTATCCGCCTTAAGGCATATTAATTTTAAACAAAAATTGATTGCGCGGAAGGTGGTAACAATTCTTTAAATTAAGTTTAAGAGCTTGAAGTAAACACCAATCACATTTTATTTAACCAGTAGTCAGACAACATAGAAAAACTCCCGTCAGTCATAAGCACTGACACGTTTCGACCTTCCATGATCATCATCAGAGAATGATGTCAAGCTGAATAGCGAGGATCAAACCGCATTGCCTATATATGGAAAGCAAAATTAGTTAAGCGGCTCTCAACTATAATAATTTGGAATAAATTGTAATTGATTGGAAATGTCGGCTGCACAATTTCTATGCCATCACGAACATTAAATGTTTGCAGCTTTAGCTACAACTACATATACAGGCAATAAATTTAAACATAAATAGATTGCGCGGATGGTGGTAACATTTCATTAAATTAAGTTTGCGAGCTTGAACTAAACACCTATAAAATTGAATTTAACTATTAGTCGGATGTGTATATGGAATATGGCTTTTTCCTCGCTAGTCCGTTTGCCTTCGTACTCCGATGATGATCATGGAAGGTCGAAACGCGCCAATGCGTGCGACTGGCGGTAGTTTGGCTATGTTGTCCGATGACTGGCTAAATACAATGGGATTTTCATATTAATTTGTTGGATAATAATTCCGCTATTAAGCATTGCAATTCCTAATTCGGCTTGCATCTCTCCACTTTATGCTCTAACACCACTTAGAGCACATCGAACGGAAAACTAGTTTTATCTTTGTTTTGGAGGAGCTGCGTAATCTTTTCTGTTTCTATAATTATCTCAATCTTAGGTACGCAATCGATCGGGATTGCATTGTCAAGTCTAAAATTAAGAATTTGTTTCTGGTTTTCCTTGAGATCCATTGACGATAAATTAACCAAACTTTTAGACATGTTAGAATCAGTTTGCTTAAACCTCAAAGTGCAATGAATTCCCAAGTTAGCTAGTTTCTTCACATGTCTCCGTCTATTTTTTAAAATTTATTTATCCTTGGCATAGTCTGTAAGCTCTGCAATGAATTTAAAGTCCATTGTGTGTAATTTTGCGAATAACATAGATCTTATTTTCGTTTTATTCCTAATAAGTTCCAATTTAACTTCATTGAGTTTATTTATCAATATTATTATTAACAGCAAACAAAGCTCTTGCTGAAGAGTATTTATTATTTTAGTCAACACGATTGAAAGTTTAAACATTAAAAAAATTCGGTATAACATTAAATTTTATACATTTATTAAGGACCGAGATATTTTTCACTTGCCTAATTATTTGCATCTGCTTCATTTTGTATTGATTCATAAGTGTGACGACTGTAGCATCGTTTATGTCTGACAGTTATCTTTTGAAATTTTGCGCAGAGCGCGCCTCATATTTTGAATCTCCACGATTTGCGTTCGTGGGTTGTTGCTTTGCACTATCAGTTTCGCAAAGATCTGATTAATCCCCATTTCCAAGAATGCGTCGAGTTTGTCTTCTTTTTGACTGGGTGCAGATTCATCCCTTCCTTCCGGAGGATTCCTCATCGTCAATACTAACCACCGGAAATGAGGTAACATCTAATCGCTCTGGCCTTCAATCTCTTTCCATCGAGGTAACTTGTAATCTTTGGTTTATCCTTCGGGTCGTATTTAAAATAATAGTTACTAGTTGCGCAATACCTAATACGCAATTGCATGCATGATAGTTCCACGCAAAAAAAACCGTATCTGCAAATCAAGTTTGTCGGTTTTTTTCAGTTTTGCATTTTAACTTTATTTACGGTGACATCGCAACATTACAGTTATAACACAAATATTCGATGCATTCTCTTTTCCCTCCAAAATTCTGCAGAATAGATAAGATTATATATATATATACCGGGAATATGGGATAGCTGTAATTATACTGAGGTAAGGGTTGGTCTGTCTTTCATGATATATATATATATATATATATATATATATATATATATATATATTTACGCGCGTGTGTCCATATAGTTATTGAGTGGGTGTTTTCATGTGCTGTTGCATATACATTTATAGAGTATAGATACTGAGAAAAAGTCCTTGTTTAAAACCATTGGTGAGTCAAAAATTAAAATATAAATGGGACTTTTTCGGATCAAAATTACCACATTTACTTAAATCTGCTATTGTGAGCATTTTACTGTGCATGTTATTAGATTCTTGAGGATGGAACGGGAAATATCGTACCGAAACGATGCAAGTCTACGAAGACTAGCTCGTATCTCGTTTCTAGTGGTTCGAATGACCAAAGAGAACGCCTTCGGAAGAAAGGAAGGAATCTGCACCAAGCCAAATAGAAGACAAAATCCATGCATACTCGGAAATGGGGATCAATCAGATCTTTGCGAAACTGATAGTGTAAAGCAGCACACTGCCAACGCAAATCACGGAGAACCAATACACGAAGCTCGCACCGCGCAATCTTTAAAAATGTATTGATTTGTAATTTGAAACAATAACAAATTTACAGGAAGAAGATAATCGATTTTTAGAGTTCAAAGACAACATCAATTGCCTGTTAAATATGATGTTAAGTTAAAATATATGTACGTTTGTCTCAATTATATGATAAATTTTCCTAAATTTTATTTATGTTGTTAAATATGACGTAGTTTAATATTGTGTAAGATTGTTTTATTTATAAGGTTTATTGTCTAAAAAAATATTGTTACTGGAAGATCTCCTTGAAAAGATGTATTCCTGTTGACTCCATTTTTACTGTCGCCTATTACGCAAATCGTAAAAACTCTCGTGTTAGCTCGAAGAAATTTGATAGAATAGATGTTCATTCGAAGAATATTCTTTAAATTCTCTATCTCTTGCACGATTTTGACACAAAACATATTGTTATAACTCTGTCAACTAAGTTATCTGCCGTTCTCCTCAAATAAGACATTGAAACGGTATTAAACAATAATTGATTGTGCGGGTGGTGGTAATAATTCTTTAAATCCAGTTTGCGAGCTTGAAGTAAACACCAATCTCATCGAACTTGATTTAAAGCATTGTAACCACCACCCGCGCAATCAATTATTGTTAAAGTAAGTGAGGTGAACCGCAAAATTTCTATGCAGTCACGAACATTAACTGTTTTAAGCTTTCGCCACATATAAACATATAGACAATAAAATTAAACAATAAGTGATTGCGCGGGTGTGGGTAACAATTCTTTAAATCAAGTTTGCGAGTTTGAAGTAAACACCAATCTCATTGTATGTATGGTATGTATGTATTGGTGTTTACTTCAAGCTCGCAAACTTGATTTTAAGAATTCAAACGTTATTGTTGTTATACAGGTATTTTCCTGTGACTGTCGATTAAAGATGTATTGACTTGGTAACATTTTCATTTCTACCACTGAGTAGTTGATTTTTAAGATTCGGATGCATGTTTGACTAACCTTTCCCTATTTGAAATATAGTTTTCTGCACCGGATTGTTTAATCTCTTCTTCCATTTGCCAATAGTTGTCAGCTTTTTAGATAATGAAAAATATACCAATTGACTATATTCTATAAAGCGCGTTGTTTAATTATGTGCTGCGTGACGGTTTTTTGAAGGCGATACATGCATACTTCAGCTAAGGACAGTGCTAAAAAATTTCCAGTGATTACATCATCATGTTGATTGAAGTATTCACCAGCAATTATAAACGGATCCTATGCTGTGCAGGCTAATATGAGCATTTTGGTATCATTTGTACAAATTGTACATATTGGATATTAATTTTGGTTTAATTTGCAAGGCTTCGTCACTGCTCTTTTCCGGGACATTATTTGTAAACAAAGACGTCATGCATGGCTAGAACATTATGTAATTGGCATTTTAGTTGTTTATTCGTTTCTTCTGCTAGTTAGAATGTGCTTTGAATTGGCCACAAGAGATTACGAAGCAGTTTAGAAGATTGATGTTTTGAAATACAGATTATATGTGTTATTTATTGGACCTGTGGTATTTCAAGAGTTTTTCAGGAATTGCATGATTTTTACCAATCGTTTCAGCCTTAAGTATTAATTCGTGAAATAATATCACTTGTTTTTCGCTCAATTTATATCTGTCGTTGCCAAATTTGGTGTTAATGATACATTTTGTAAAGTCTTAAGAGATGGTGTTTTCTGTGACTTCAGAATCTATGCAGTGCGTCTGCATTCTTGCCGCCGAAGCAATATTATATTGTAACACGGAGCACTTCTTCAGCACTCTTCACCCCTATTGTTTTTGGAGTACAATGCTTTATTAGCTTTCGAGAATCATTTCGACTTTGAATTGTTTAAATGCCTACTTAATTCCCCGTTCGGTTTATAGAATCGGTAATTCGAGACTTAGCCGATGATTTCACTCCTTCTCTATTAATCTACTTCTTACGGATTCAGTTGATTAGCTGCGCCTTAGCTTTTCCAACCTTCGTGCTGCTGCGCATATATTTAAATTCGTTAGAAAACGATATTTTGAAAGGAAAGTGTTTTTCGAGCTTCCTATTGCTTTTGTCAACACGAGTTGATTCCTTTATGTGGATTTCATCAGGGTTGGAAATAATAGTTTCATCTAGACGAGACATTAAGTTTGCTAACAACATTGATAAAGTATATTGCCTTTTCAACACTGTACAATTCTTAGTTTATACTGACATATGCAAGTAATTAATGGGTCAGGAGTTTATATCAAGACTGCAACCTTGATTATAATAATTGTTATCACCTCCCGCGAAACAAATGCTCAATTAATAAAGTATGTGTGCGGCTGGCGGTTGTTTTGTTTAGTTGTTCGACGACTGGTTAAATACAATGGGGTTGGTGTTTACTTCAAGCTAGCAAACTTGACTTAAAGAAAAGTATGTGTTTGTTTGGCCAAATTCGGAACCAGCTCTTCTTAACTAGAAATAAAAGAATTCATGATTATGTTTACCTGCATAAAGAATGTATTGCAACCAATCATTCCACTTTTTTGCTCGTATAAAACGCGCTACTATTGTAGAACAAATTAAGTACATAATTATTTATTTATAACTAATTCCGGCATACTCTTGATTATGCTTCATTAAAACTTTAGCACTTTTGTTTGGAAATTCTATTGTATTTGCATCAAACCTAAATAGAGCCAATGACGCGTCGTTGGCCTCAAAAGTTAGTACAACAAATTCTTCTCGGCTTCAGATGACGAACACAGCATCCTTTTTAAACGATAATGTCATAGCGTTGTGTTCGTAAGGAATTTTTACAAAAACGGTTTTATACTCCAAATGACAGGAACCCTCATTGGCAGTTTATAGCGCCGTGGGCTCAACCTTATCCACAATAACTTAATTCCAGGCCCATATGCGGATGCGTGTAGATTGTCTAACATGGGCTCTTTGCTGGGTGACGCACATATCTTGGGTTAGCTGTTGCAGGCGCCATTCTGGTCTTCGGGTTACCGGTTCGCCCGACAGCCCTGTCAGCACTTTATACGGCATAGTTGTCGAAGACTGGTCTGTAGTTGTCAATAATGTAAATTGAATTACCTGATATGCGTTTTGACTAACGCAGCTTTTATTGTTCCAGTAATTTTCTTTCTTTAATATATTTCGACTGTCTTTAGCGGTAGCTTTCTTCAGTTGCTCCATCCTCACAAGTTTAACAAATGAAGCTAATGAAGCAAGCGCGTTATTTCCTCTAGCCATATTATTTATACTTCAGACTGATCTTTCACTAGATATGCGCGTGTCACGTGTGTGTGTGTGTGCGTGTAAATAGGATTGACTGTTAGACTAAATGTTAATTTTATCGTCAGAACCCAAGGGCCTCGTGACACCAGCGTCTCAGAAGGTTTTCAACTTTGAGTGCGCTCGCTCAGCCATAACGTTAGTGCAAGGGTGATACATGTCAGCGCAGGAATGCCTTAGGCATAGGCTCTTTAACTAATGATTAAAAGACTTTGATTTGAACTGTGCACTCTGATTTGTAAAAAAAACTTGCATTGCCCCCTAATCAACTGAGCAACAGTTCTACTAACACCTCCTAGTTTTCTCTGTTGTGATATTCTTCAGCTATACGAACTCGACCCATCTACTAAATCTATCCAACGTGGATTGCACATAGACCACCCCAACAGATAAACGAAATCGATATGAAAACATTGATTGCATTCTGTGGCATTGAAAGCTCTAACGGTGACTTTCTCTCTCCTCTCTATTTCTTAGAATGCGGGAAAGTCGTGCACTGCTGACAGCAGCTCAGAATATACATTGCTAAGCAAGACCAATATAATCTTGACAAAAAATTTTGCGATGCGGTGTCAAGTGCCGTGATTTCTCAGCGTTCCGTGGCAAACGGCGATCAATTCTCTACGTATAGCCTACGGCACAAACAATTTTGCTGCTTGTCTTTCATTTGTAACAGTAGCTGAATTTGCAGGTTTAAAGTTTCATATGGAACGGACACCATAGTGCCGAAATATTCAGCAGTCTGATAAATTATTTGATTCTCAATATCTAATGAAGATCAATGCACTAGTGCTTTTTGATCGATAAAGACATTTATTTGCCCACCATTGACAAGTTCTTGTTATTATTTTAAGCGCCCATTTTAGGGCTTATAGTTCTTTTCCAGTGACGGTAATAATCCGCGATACGTTTGTAAGAACGCGACTTACTTACTGTGCGGGGCGTTCGCTGGCGAATGGTACTGCTTCAATGCTTACGTTTGAAGTGTCTGTCAAAATTAAAATGCTTCCTATCGAAAAACTCAAAATAATTACGTCTATCAAATTCTGCTTGCGTTAGTCAAATGCTACTTGGACTAATTTCGTCCATAGCAACGGTATCTTAGCACGCGTGAGCTTAGACAAGGGATTTTGAGTGGCCACCACCCACAAAGACGTTTGATCTTCAGAATTTCATTATGCCAGTAAACCGGTACAAATAATTTCTAGTGAGTGGCACGAGATTATGCTTAATTGACTGCAAATTTTAAATTAGTGGCAAACAGCCATAAACATTTAAGCTTAAAATCAATAATGCTTGCTCAATTTATAACGAAGTCTAAGTCCAACAAAGCTGTCTGGTTTTGTGTCACTATAAAAGACCTATGCTTTTTCTACATTTATTAATAAATTTGTGGTTTATTCACCTGCTGTCATTAGCGGTGCGCCACAATTAGGCAATACTTTGCTATTGTAGATCTTTCTTTGTTAAAGAGCTACGACATAGACAATACATAAATATCCACGGCCGTGTTGATTTAAGTGCTCTAAAATTAAAGATTAACCTTTTTTACAAATAATAAAGTTTATTAGACACCTTCGCCTAGATGGGCCAGTTAATTCAGAGAAAAACTTTACGCGGATCCGTGTCTAAAATATCATAATTTTGAGCACAGTCGAGTCATTGATTCTGAGCAGTACATCGGATATTCTTGTTCATGAGGTGGTTGAACATTTTCACTTGGAGTAATATACCGAAGTTATTGCCTAATAAAAAGTGTAGTGTTTACAGATATTGGTGTCTTGTAATTCTGAGAAGCAATTGAATGAAATTTTTTTTGTAAAACCTGGATTAATTAAAATTACCTGATCTGCGTTTTGACTAACGCTGCTTTCATTGTTCCAGTAGTCCTCATCAGTTACAATATACCTCACAAGTTTAACAATCGAAACTTGCTTCATTATTGTTTTTGCATAATTGAGCTTGATTCCTTTTGCACACTCCTACTGTGATGCTATCGATACCTTCACCTTGAAGAGACTGTTTGTTTAATAAATCTATGGATAAATAGTTAATTTCTTGAGCTGAATTACGAATCAGCTGCTGTAAATTAGAAATAGAGATTATTTTTTCATTTACTTGCCCGTATAGAGCGCGCCGCTTTATTTATATGAAAATTGTGAGACTTGATTAATAAAGCATTTCAGAGTTTTCCTTAGAGAAAAACGATCTCAAAGACGTCATATTGGCATGTACGAAACACGTGCAATTTCCATTTGAAAGTAATTATTACCGGAAGATCCATGATGTAGGTTTGGGAAGCTGCATTTAACCTCTCCAAGCAGATGTGTTCTTGCGACATTTTAAGCAAATGAGCATGAAAGAATTAACTGACCGGTGTGTAATTTAAAAAGGGCATTTAGATTATCTATTATTGAATATTACAGACGCCGCAGAGAAAAAAATCCTAAAATAAGACAATGTATTCGATTCAAACATAAATTTACTCCCGAGGTAGAGAAAGACAAAACTTTTGTCTTCTTTTAAATTCAACTCACTCGAGAAAATAATGATGATTTGACAACTATAATAAGTAAAAAATCTACTTTCATTTGGCATTGCGTACAACCTATTAAACTAAACCAGGAAGACCTGCTCTGACCGAAAGATCGAGGAAAGGTTAGGCTACCTGAGGAAACATTTGCTAATGAACAACTATCTGGACCAATTCATAGCTTTCAGAATCTGACTACTCCGATTCGTACTAAAGAATACACTATAAACCAGATTTTCCTAAACTTACCATTTTCAGGCTAACTAGCGGCCTCAATTTTCGTACGGCGGTTAATTCGAATCACAAAGGAGAATTTTCCCGATGCAAAAATTAACATCAAATAAACCACACCGATAATCATGAGTCTGGATATCAAAGCTCAATTGCCCATTCTCGACAAATCGTACAGACTCTACATATTTCCATGTACGTGCGGTAGCATATATATTGAACGTACATACACGTAACAGCCAACAAAGTGAACACCTGGTTATAACTCAATCCATCAATACATGAACAACATCATTCAGCGATGCAATGAAAATGATTCCTACAAACGCGCAAATATACAAGCAAATGCACTCACAAATCAACCTGCAATAAACCGCTAACAATAAATTGTAGTGAAATTTAAAATAAGATTAGTTACCGTCCGTTTAATAAAATACGAGATTCGGGTTGTGTATAAATTAAAGAATAAAAATATACAGTGTAATGTTCGAAGGCAAAGGACATTATATATATATATATATATATATATATATATATATATATATATATATAAACAGGTGTTTGTGGGATAGTTTAGGCGAGGGAATATTAGAATATTGTCTTATTTATGTGTTTTAAGTGATCTCTATGACGATTTTTTTTTGGCGCAGTGTGTTTTCATAACAAATCTTCTTATAATTTCCAATAAGTTATCATTTATGAAAACTGATATGCTAGAATAAAAAAATTATTCAACTTGTGAATAAAGCGGGGTACACTGACACATTTATGGTTCTGCTTACCTTTATCAGTTGTGATGATTTTTGACGAAGGAAACGTTTCCTGGCGATACTCAATACAATATTGAATTTTGCACATTTGGTAGGCCGGCTCTTCGAATTGGACTTTTAGAGAATTTAAATATAATTTGGAAACGGAGAGTTGCCGTGGCGGTCTGTGCACTAAAAAGCAAAAATTTTATAAAATTAATGTATTGCGTTTGAGAAAATTTATTATTTGATTCGTTTGGCACACATGTAATTGAAGGTAGTTCCTGTAAGATATAGAAAAGAAATATATAATATAATTTATTTGAAGGCAATGCACTCTTAGTTTACAAAATATAATACAACCAACATAAACAAATGCTAAAACAAGAGTTATTTTTTGATTGGTCAATTGATAATGCCGAAAATTTAATATCAATTAAATAATCATACATTGCTCTGTGTTTCAAAAACAAATGTAAATGATTAAAATCTGAATATAAAATTATCGTAAACTGTACGTAAAATTTATTTTCGAACAAGATGAAAAAATATAAGAAGTATTGGCTTACGTCAACGCTCAAAAACAAATTTAATACAATTCTTTATTTTATTTCATTATGTATGGTTATAAGTGACAGACTCTAATGTGTTCATTCTCAAATTGATCGCGGAAACAAATTCAAACTATCGAAAAAAATATTTTTATGAATTACTTCATTATTTTTGATAAAGTTGTAGTAGAAAAACCATATCAAGAACCCATTTAATTATATTTAGACACTGAATTTGCAAAAATGCAAGTTTAATAATTTAAGGGAAATTTCGTCATATATTCGTGTGAAAATTAGTGCTGTTGTCGAGAAAACTAACATCTAGGACAATATGATTTCTGTAGCACAGGTAAATTATTTTTCTTTGCGCTCCGTTGTAAGGCTTCAATCAAATCTGGCAAATTCTATGTTATAAGTTTCAATTAGTCCGTCACAGCTTTAACAATAACTCTAATAGAAATGAGATAAATCAGTTATTTTATTTATTTATGTGTAATTGTTTGTCTTATTAGCTTCAATCAATTTTTTGGGTCTAAATGGATGCTTTAGAGCTACACCTAAAAAAAGAAATTGACGGAGTTACATTAGCTAGTATATAACTGAAAATTGTTTGAAGTGTGTGGTAGGGTAGCTCAGTGGTTAGAGAACCAGAATCCGAAGCAGAAATGCTCAGGTTAGCGCATATTATCCGCGGCAAATTCTGGCCAGTACGTGATGAGTTCCCAATACAGACGAAACCAGTCTACTTGATGAATTGCATTTTCTACACTATACAATTCTTAGTTTATACTGACACATGTAAGTAATTAATGGGTCAGGTGTTTATATCAAGACCGAAACCTTGATTATAATAATTGTTATCACACCCGTGCAACCAATGTTCATTTAATTATATAAATGTTCATTTTAATAACACTTGCCCATATAGTGTGGTGTCTGTTCAGTAATGACAGATTGGGGATGGTTAGTCGGAACTTTGTGTCTAAATGGATGCCATATGAACTCCACCTAAAGGAAAAATAGACTAACCAATTTACATTATTTAGAATATAACTGAAACTTGTGTGCAGTGTAGTGTGCGGCAGTGTGGCTCAGTGGTTAGAGCAACTGATTCCGAAGCAGACGTGCCCAGGTTCAAGTCCTGTCCGCAGCAAATTATGGCCAGTACAGGATGAGTTCTCAAAAAGGACGAAACCGATCTACTGGATGAATTGCCTTTTCTACACTATACAATTCTTAGTTTATCCTGGCCAATGTATGTACTTAATGGTTCTGGTTTTTGTATAAATTTCGCAACCTTGATTATAATAACGTATGAGAAAACCGCAGAGTATTGAACTGGATGTGTGTATTTTTTTTGGTTGCTCATGTACGTATACACTTGCCTAAACTACAGAATAAGTGTTTGATAATAGTTGGTATCGAGTGTGTTTTATTATTAAATATGTTAATAGAATGAGCTAGTCCGACTTCATTTCACCAAGGGTTTCATTAGTTACGCTTCAATTTAATGGATATCTAGCATAACAAGGTAACTATCAAAAATATGTTGCCTTTTCTCCTTTCTTGCTGCCAACCTCGTCTTCTTTATAAACTAGGTTTACGTCAAATCATTCGCACACGTAATATCAGTTCTATTTATTCGTTTAGGATAGTTGATGCTAATTCTAAATTTTTCTACTACTATTTCCATTATCTTTTGAGACATTTTAAATAATTTTTCTCGATATTAATCAAAATATTTATGATGAAATGTAAAAATAGTTATACAACACTAAAATGCATCATTTAAAAATTCTTAGAAATTTTTTTTAAGCAATAGCCTCATCCTTGTTCTACACAACAAAGCGTTGTAACAAAATGTCTTGATTCACATTTACGTCTACCTTTTTCATCATACCAAATAAAACCATGTCATAAGATGAGTTTAATAAATCAATTAAACAGCTTCAATTATAGTTATTAGTGGCAGTTTTTATAACAATTATTGACATTTTACTAGATAAGCGTTTGTCATTTATGTGTTTATTCGTTTTATTACAAAAGTGAAATATTCAATAAATTATAATAACATAGACGTGTACGTCCCGTTAAGCGTAACTATGGTGATGTAATGTAAATTCCTTGTGTTCCACAACAGAATGCTTGTTTTATTCTTACCATGTAAATTTGCGAAATTACGGCTGGCACCACTGGTTCGGTAGGGAGTAAAGTAATACATCATTTGTAAAATAATTTCAGAGCAAATAATCAAAAGTAAGTAAAATTAAAAGAGCCTAATTCAGATACAAAGTTAAAATAGTTGATAGTTAGACAAGAACTTACTAAAGGAACGTTCGCAATAAAACTCTACGGAAATGTTTTTAATAAGTTTTGCACTAAAGGCCCAATTAATAGATACAGCAGGATAGAAGTAAACAAACCTTCACATTAGAAATGGTGATACAGCATATAATTCGAAATTTTAAAATAAAACTTAACTCGCACAAATCTAACGTCACGCGAGGAAGAAAAATGAAAATATTTCAACGAATATTTTTTCAAATTCCTTATGATTTGATTCAGTTCGTTTTGATGAGTAGACCGTTGAAGATGAAACGCGCAGTTAAAATATTATTTTTAAAAACACCGAAAGAAATCGTGAGCCAATTTTTGTGCCGAAAAGTTTAATTGTTAATATTATGTCACGCATATAATTACATCTTTTAATCTGGATCTAATCTCGCAAATGGTTTGTCATGCAGATAGAAAAGTACGATATTCAAAATTGTTCTTAATGATTAAATACTTGTAAATTTTATTAACTCACGGTAAAATGGCATCTCAAATGTAACGGAACACGGTTTTCCAGAACCAGACTTGGTGATGGATTGAACACTTACAACGAATTTTGAGCACCTAAAAGAAAACAAATTGAGAGTAATGAGATTGTGATGACAAGCAGTGCCGAAAAAGTAAGTCTGGAGAAGGCAAAGTTATCGAAAATTGAGGCTATAAATAGGCAACCTAGATACGTGCATTCATGTAGGTAGGCAGTGTTATACTACTTCTACTTTAAAAAATATTAAACAACAAGCAGAAAGCATAGTAGAAACCAAGGACGGACGCGCATTATGCTAATTATCTCTCTAAACTGGATAGGCCAAATATTTTTAATTAATTTTAACATGTGTAGAGTTATTTGACAGAGAATTACAATGATGCGGGCAAAATAGTGCTGTAGTTTTATGTAACAACAGTTTTGGGAAATACTAAACATTACGCAATTATTGGCAAATAAAAGATTAAATATTTTATAAGATGTTAGGAGTTTTATATTGTGTGTAATATTGAGTTTAGCCATCTTTGCGTATTAACAATGCAAATGAAGACCACTGTTTAAGTAAAGCACATCCTTATTGCAATCCACGGTTAAACATTGCTGTTAGTTCAAGAAAGAAATAAAAATAAGCGTCGTATTGCAGGACTAAATATTTGTATAACGCATTCTGTATATTTAATCTCAAGCGAAATTTGTGCATGAACTTTATAAACTGGTGAACTGCGAATGTGCGTTTACATATCTGTGATTCTGCAATGTGCGTTTTTTTGCATTTTACACGCTGTTGTCTTAAGCTGCCTTCAAAAAGCAGTTAATCTCATTTTTTTCTTTTAATCTCACCTGTATGATACAGGTTGATTGGAACAATAATTGATCACGCGACTCGTGACTGTAATTATTCAAATTAAGTTTGCGAGGTTGATTTAAAAACCAATTCCATTCCAAATATGTTTGTCAGCCTAAATTAGGCCTGATAAAATTCAGTAGTAGACCGCTTGTGCCCTTATTCTGAACTCTTCAAGAAATGTCCAGAATTTTGTCGTGGACGGAGTATGAAGACGGGGCACATTTGCTTCGTTGTCTGGTCTTATCCAGTGCGCCACCCTGCTTCAAACTTCACATGTTTTAGCTATATACTAAATTGTAATTGTGATTAGCCATTTATTCGGGTGAAGCATATATGGTAGCTCTTTCGAAAAAACTTCAATTAGCCACACCCAACCTGTCATTATTGAGCCGACACGAAGCTATCTGGAGAAGTGGTATTAAATTGAAGATTTACGCAATTGAACAATTATTTTGAACAGTACCTAAATAGTTTCCAGTGAGGATAAAACCGATTTACTGGATGATTTGCCTATGCTACCTTGTAAAATATTTAGATTATACTGAAATAAGAATACATAGTGAGTTTAATATCTCAAAACCGTGATTTAAATAATTCCAGATAATTTATTTGAATTTGGATTTCACAAAAAGACAATGGCCTCTCTTAACTGCGCTGTATAATTTTGATTAGTAATACAGTTGGGCATTAATATCCAAAGGATTTTGTATGTAAAATATATTGACAAGGTAATTGAGGATAGAACGTTTTGCGAACTCAATTATTCGCGGTAAGAATTAATTACAAACTTAAAATCATGTATATTTTATGGAAGACTATCGTCTGATAGTTCCGGTCAAACTCGGCACAAATTTTCTTTGCTTTTGAAATGAAAAGAAAACTAGATACAGCAAAATTTTACCACCCGAGTACTCTATAAAGTCTTACTCATGACATATGAGTAGTCTTTACTTTTGTGCAATTGTAATCTTTGTAAATACTTCAAACAGCGCTATTTAATATAAGTTTTTATTTAATGGGGAAAAAATATATTAGCAGAAAGTTAAAAAATAATTTCGTTATTTTCATTATTATACTCATTATGTAATTCGTTCAGGATTCCATGTTCAAACATAGTGTTAATAAAAAAATAACGAAAAGAAAAAAAAATTATTTTTAAAACATGATGTTTCCAAACAAGCTTATTTTTACAGAATCTAGTCTTTCATCCTTCGCGCATATGTTTATTTAACTGTCATTTAAATGCATAATCTTATGATATTTTAAAAAAGTAAATCTAGAATACCTGTCGTTTTAGATGTGCGTTATAAATTGTCCAATTTAATCGCTCGTCTGTGCGTTGGATATTCTCCAAACCAAGAATTGAGAACTATATATATATATATATATATATATATATATATATATATATATATATATATATATATATATTGCAAAAAATAATTTGCTCAAACCGTAGGGTTTAAAAGGTGTCAAAAACGCGTTTGACAAAAATTGGCAATGGTAGGCAACAAGTTGAATAATATAAGATTGATGGTTTTGCGAAATGCGCAAACTTGATTAAGAGAACTGGTACCGCCGCCGGAACAATCAATGATTATTTAGTTGTGGCGAAGAGGCAAAAATTGCGTGCCCATGACTGCAAATAAATCGTACAGCAGAAATTTCCAGTGAAGTTCATTGTTGACAAAATGACTAGAGTTGAGAATCACAGCTAATTTTGATTTTATTATATAAGAAATGCAATTTAGTAATAGTTAGTTAGTTTATAATGGTGTCCTGATTGTAAACATGGAAGGTCGAAAAGCATCAGTACGTGTGACTGACTGGAATTTATATTACACTAATGATTAAACTAAATATGATTAGTGATTTTTTTTAAATTTCCTAACTTTTATTTAAAGAATTTTTCACCATCCGAACAAAAATTGTTCAAATGTAGACGAATAAAATTTATATCTGTATTCTAAAACTTCATTTCTAGTACTGAGGCAGAGTTTCACCCTTAAGCATAGTTTCATTTCTAAAGAAAATGTCTGCTAATTTTAAATACTAATGAAAGAAAAATAAAGATTTATAGCCTCGATTACTTCTAATTAACACAGAATGGTTAAATTATATAGTTGTTATATTAAGTCCGCAAATAGGTCATTCTATGATTAAAAAAGAAAAGCAACAACTACTTGTTTCCTTGTTTGTGCGAAAAGCGCTGATGTGGTAAGATCCCAATAAGTACGAAATCAGTCTAATAGATGAACTTTCTTTTCTACTCTATATAATACTTAATTTATACTGCTAAAATTATGTACATTATGGATCCGGTGTTTATATCAAGATCGCAACCTTCATTTAAGTAACATTGATGTTTTTTGTACTTTTTTTGCACATTATTCTGACACGTATTTCCACATGACATTGGCATAACTGTAATAAATATTTCTTAATTTGGAAGCGGAAGAAGTACATCAATGCGACTTGATAAAAAAATAATTTTTCTGAATGAAAGGGTTACATAAATTTTAAAAATTACGCCATTTGATAAAATAATTTATCACATTTGTGTAAAATATCTACTATTTTTGTTTTATCATTGTGCAATATTAATTTTGTACCTTTGGGAATCCATAATTCTTTAGCTGTACAAAAAGCATTTGTTATTTTTTGTCTCTGTAATGCACAAATAAATAACTAAGTTTTATTATAATGTTTGCTACTGCCCAATAAATTTGAAATAATGTAGCTGGCGAAAACCATTGAAAAATTCTTTCAACGAATATTTTGAATTGACATAATTTGCATTTTATAGTGAACTCATTGGTCAAGGTTCTGCGAATGTATACAATATCACTTAATTCGTTCAGTATCACGTTGAGGATTTTTTCCCAATTTCACGGCATTCATATCGTACCAGTCAAGAGTTTTTGTAACAAGGAGATTGATTGCAAATATACTATTAAATATATTGATTATCGTGTGCGTTAAGATAAGTTTATTTGTTGGACGGAATCTAATGTAAACTGAGGTCGAGATGCCTGAACTATTTTAAAAATCTTCATTTACTTTTACTCAATTAAAATGTTAATTAAATTTTGAACCTTTTTGCTCGGTGCTGTCCTTCTTGTTGCGGATATGATTTTGTGGGACAATTGATAGCACTCGTGGGTCGGTAAAATCTTGAATGTTGTACATTTTCAGGTGCTCCGATTACTGGCCTTGATTCGATGGAGTTAGGTAAACGGGGGTGTTTGAGGATTACTGCAATATTGAAATAAGAAATCTTGTTGATGCTTATACGCGTCTGGTACAGCAATTAAAAATAGAGACATCATGGATAGGCGATTGTGTTAATCCATAAGGTTTGCTTATAGTTATTATAGAAATGTCACTTTAGTGGAGCGCACATATGTGGATATAGGTTGTTGTATGCGGGGAGGATAATTTTGCGTATACATTTAAGTATTAGAGATTAGGCATGAAGACCGCATATTAGGAAAGACAATTAAAAATACTTTAGGAATTAAAATAAATATAAATAGATCTGTCTTGAATGAAGATACCACATTTGCCACAATTTGTTTTTCCCTGTGCGTATTGTGTCAACCCTGAAGATGAGACTAGAAATTAGGTCTCGAAATATAGGAACAAAAAGAGAGGAATATCTTGCACCAACGTCATTTTCAGACAAGCAACTGATGGAAGGCTTAAAAAAGAAGGGACAAATGAGAACCCATCAGACAAGGTCAATAATTGGAGCACATGGAAATGTACAACATTCAAGAATTTACCGACCTACAAGTGCTATAAAATGTTAATTGTTTGCATGAGAATACGTCTTTGTCCAATCATTATTTTACTCAACCTGTTTTCATAGCAACAAACTTGCAACTGGGCATAACTATTATGTCATTAATCAAACGATTGTTGATTTGTCACACAAATAACAAAATAGGAAGGATGAAATTGAATTTTACGATTTGCACAGCGTCCTGTCGTGATCTAGATAATGTACAATTTAAATGTTTCTTAAGAGTTTTCTGCTCTTTAATTGTAGAACGTATAAAATGTGTATTCGTATCAACACATGAGTTTCGTACATAATAATTACTCATCATTAGTTACCTGTCCGATGGTTCATGACCAACCTGTATTTGTTAGAGTAATGTGAAACAATGAATAGTATATTTGTCTTATATTAATTAACTAAGTATCTTAAATAATCGGGATATAGTGTCGGGACTTCGGTCATTCACATTTAAATAGAATTACGTGTAGAAAGCTAAAGAAAACAGTGAAAATGCAATTGAGATATTCGATGGTCAATTTGTTAACAAAATTCGCACTCGACACCAATTAAGGTGTCACTCGTGTCTATTATTAGTTCCATCTGGCCTGACTAAAGTCAATATTATTCCATCAAAAGCCTGGAAAATAGGGCTTCTTTAAGCACATTTTTAATATTGATTAATCCTTTATTTTTTAATAATACAGCTTTATTATATTTTAATAATAAAATCTTAAATATTATATTAATTAGAACAAAAATGCTTAAGAGTGACAGAATCCATTTGACAAAACATCCTTGAAAATCATACCGAGGTGTCCAATCGGTACATACCCTATTCAATGATAAATAAGTAACTATAAGAACGAGATATTCATTTTTTATTTAAAATTAAATTTTCTTGACCAAACATACCCATTTAAGAGTGCGAATGATACACGCTTTTCATTTGAATTAGAGATGGGTTGTCGAACCATTAAACTTATCGGTGCAGCTGTAGAACCTGGCACTGAATCCAACATTTTGAACGTTATTTCAAACCAGAGGTATTCATCGATGCTATGAGAGGGAGCAAATGACCATGTTATTAGCACGTTTTGTAGCTGAGCTTCAGTGTAGGCCTGGCATTCCGAGACATCGGAAGTTTGTTGAGAATCAATGCTTACGTCAGCTATTAATTTTGGTCCAATAGGTTTTCATTAATAATAAACAACAAATAAAAATCGGTAAATAAACAGTAACATCTCACAGTTTGTTTAGTTTCTGTTTAAGTATATATGCAGCCGTTGATTTTCGCAGTAGCTTGAAACGGATATGACGATTTATGCCCTGAGTGCTGCAGTCACTTAATATTAAATTAGAAAAATCACTGTTAAGGTGCAAGTAATTATAATTTCACCCAAAACCAACGAGTGACTTATATGTAACCCATTTGAATGTGCGCATCGGTACATCTATAGACAAATTTGTACACAAACACACGTGTACCAATATTTGCCACACGAAGTCATAAATTAAACACAAATCCATGTGTGTATTATTTTAACTAATTGGTAAGACACCAAAGGAACTATTGCTTGAAGTCGATTTTCAAGTCAACCACGCTTATAACAACGAAGCATAGACAGAATTTCAGAACAAGGGTGAAGGAGCTTTTAAAAAAAATTTTGCGACAAGGAATAGATTAGTTACCTTATCCTTGTGTTGCAAAACGGGGTGTCTGCATCCGCTGTCTACCTGATTTTGCAAAATATTTCAACTTCTGCTTTCGGTAGTCTTTTTCATTGGAAAGAACATCACACATACATACACATCATACACAAACCAAACTGATAGACACTTATCTAGTGAAAGAAACAAGTTATGTTCAAGAGATCTAAAATCAAGTATAAATGGAACAGTTTAAATTAAAATTTTCTACATGACATATTGATTGTCAAGTTGTATGTGTAATGTGTTTTCCGTTGAAAAAGACTTCCGAAAGTGTTAGTTGAAATATTTCGAAAATCGTATCGCAACACAAGGTAAAGGGCAAAGGAGATCGCACAAACGCTGGAAGTCGCAAAACATGTCTTCAAAGCTAACTAATATGTGGAATTGCAAATAGCCTGGAAGGAATCGCCTCCGACTATTTGATTTATAGAAAATTTTTACAAATATAAAATAAATTTCTAAGAGCAGTTTTCCCAGTCAAACCATCAGTTCCTCGTAAGTAGTTAAGTATCATAAAGCTGTATTGAGGAGCGAAACAAAGAAATAAATACGATAAAAAATCAAAATTAGATAGTTAAGTAATAAAGTACAATGATGGTAATCGACTTAAGTTCACAATTTGAAAGAAAATTTACGTTTCATACCATCTTTTGTAAAATACAGTATGTACGACTTTTAGTTTTGTAGTAAATTGATTTAGATTAAAAGTAAACACGTTTCTTGTTCTAAAAATCGTAAGTAATTACGGAGCAAGTTGAAGTGAATGATCAACTAGATTAACCAGGGATTTCCACATGAATCAATTTTAAGTGGAAAATTTATCCACAAAAATATCATAGAAACACTATGTTTGCAACACTTAATACATACTTGCATATATATTAGTTCTCCGCAACAAACAGTATTTCAATATTGTTATAATCAAGGTTGCGGTCTTGATATAAACAACTGACCCATTAATTACTTACATATGTCAGTATAAACTAAGAATTGTATAGTGTAGAAAAGGCAATTCATACAGTAGATCGGTTTCGTCCTTTTTGAGAACTCATCCTGTACTGGCCAGAATTTGCCGTGGACAGGACTTGAACCTGAGCCATCCTGCCGCACAGTACTTCACTAATCAAAGGAACATGTCAGACAACGGACCAAATTGACATCACCGTGCAATTTAAAATAATAGATGAACTTGCTCATCCTAGTTTTGAGCAACTGCTATCGCTCTGCCGAAAACGTGTCATGCTTCAGTAAAGAAAATTCACCCCTCTGTCAGCCCAACTAAAATTACACAATAAGAGATTTCTTTCAACTTTCCGATTTTTGTCTAATTTGTCCATATCTTGTCAATAATCGTTATTGTGTATTTTTAGTTAAAAGGAAGATTGTTTATACATCTACAGTTCTCCAAAACAAAACTAAAACAATGCAGATTCGAGAGCACATCTTGATTTTTTTCTATCTTATGCACAAAACGATCTCAATTTTGAGAATAATGCCTGCGCATGACTATATCATTATCAAACCATGTAGCAAACAGCACTGGTGGTGTAGTAAATATTTTGAAAGAGAAAATATCGTCTAATAAAAAATATCAAACGCAAAAATGAAGCAGAAGTGAAAATCAAATAAAACATTACACTAAGCTGGTGTAAAAATATGTTGAGAACATTTGCACAGTTATAATGCAAGTAAGAATAATGGGTAATTTGAAAGAAAATGGAAGCAAAAACTTCGTAATAGGGGGAAGCAAAATATAATCAATATTTTAAAAGATGAAATAACAAGAAATGGACACACGTTAAAAAAATTAGGACAAACAGCAACAGAAGAAAGACGGTAAATAATTACGTTACAAAATAAAAATGATAATCGTAAAATCACAAATGAAGGATAGCATCAAATAAAAAGGATAAAACATCCACAGTGGAAGAGTAGTTCGGTTAAAATTAAATAAATAAGAAGGAATGCATAGAATAGATTATTTAAAAAATATATTAGAATAGCATATTTATAAATAGAAAATCCGACAATAG
>JAQBSW010009441.1:0-28730 GCA_029291075.1 Eudiplozoon nipponicum
GGACGTACGAAGAAGCAATTGATAAACAGAATCCAGCAACATTTGCCACAGAAATTGATTAACAAAGGCTTGGCACCGTCAGGAAAATCAGCTATTTCCGATCATATATTGGCAACGGGGCACCCAGTCAATTCGACCAATTTCTCAATTCTACATAAAGCAAAATCAGAAAATTATTATTTATTTATGAAGCCCTTTATATAAAACAACAATCACCTGACCTAAATATTCAAAAGTTTCATCAACATGATATTCTAATTGACTGGCCACGAATAAAAATATTCAACAATAATTTACTTTCATCCAGGCAAGATAGAACACGCCCTCGACCAGACTCAACAAACATTCGATCGGATTGGCAAAAACTGATGAAAAAATAACAGCTGCACATACGATGACAGAATTTTCTAAACAATATGAGCATTCAACGCTGCGATCCGCACCTGCGCTGGTACCAAGTGCAGAAAACAAAATTGCGCAGCAATGTGAAAGGAAAGAATACAGTCGGAAAAATAACATTCAGACACGTAACAGTCAACAAGGCAAACAGGTGGTTAACTCTCAAGCTATTAATACAAGAATGACCAGATCTCAGCCATCACTTTGCAAAACAGCGAGAAAGACCCTTACATGCAAATAAGCACACACAGACACAAACGCATACACACTTACTAATCAGCCAAAACAAGAAATATAAGTAAAACTGAGTCAGATTTGTTGCCACCTTTATAATCAAATGGAAACCCAGAATGTATTTAAATGAAATATAGGGAAGTGAAGTTTAGTATTCTCGAAATAAATGGCCATTATACACTTTGTTATTAATGTGTTTATTCTTTGTAATTAGAAATATTCTGTGTAATATTCGAAGACAATGGACAAATTTTTATATATATATATATATATATATATATATATATAATACAAAAATAGCGAGACTACCTTAAGTTATCCGTACTGGAACGGTTAGACTTTCCATATACACTAACAGAGCACGATGGAAAACGCACTATCGAGGAAGAAACATAAATGCCTAAATAAGAAAAGCAAAATGATATACGTGGCTATCATTTCTAATAGTCTCGTATGATTTTATCTTGATGAAATGCATACGCAACTAATTTTTATGAATTTCCTCTCATATAATGGAGAACATGCATGAAGTTTATGATCTATAGGTTTTGTTTTTTGAACGTAACTTCGCTTTTTGAAAATATTATCTGTTACTCAACCAAAAATCTTTTACATTACAACGTTGGATTTTACACAAATCTGCATCTTGTTGTCTTAATACCTTCAGGTTTTATTAAACCTCTTGATATATTTTCTCTTTTATGCATACTTTCTGTAATGTTTTAATTTCCACTCCATAATTTAATTTAAATTTGCTTTAGAGACAAATTTTGATTGATGGGAAAAACGAAATGCAAAACTAATGAGTACACGGCCACGCAACTGAATTTAGTCTTAAACAAAGAATAACTTTCATTTGAATCACGTCATACAATTTGAAAAACGGATGAATAACCACCAATATTACTTAGCCTGACTGAATAAGTAAGATATCGGATTGTTCTTATAGACATTATTACTCTATAATCAAAATATTCTTGCATGACAGCAATATTTCAGATCATGCAATGTAATGTATTTAATTTTATATGGTAATTAATTTTATTCTGTAATATGAAATGAGCACAGTCTCAAACTATGGTTCAAGAAAACCTCAAATGGTGCCGTCATTCTTGTGTTTTTAACCTTGGAATTTTTGCATTTATCCAACCATCACGCAGCAATTATTTATTCGCTGTCCATTGTACGAAGCAGCTACATTCGTGTAACATAAATTGATGTATTCTGAGATATATTTTACATCAAATATGTGTAGTTTTAATTTATTTAAACTTAACCGTTGCTAAAATTACCAAAAGGTTATTACACATCTCACAGAATACCATAAAACTACATCACTTGCTACAGATAAGAATGATATGGAATAACGAAACTAGTTTTATATATATATAGTTCTTGTTAGAAAGAAAAACATATAAAAAGTGTGATAGTGGCTATTTATTTCGAGACTACTAAACAACACTTAACAATCTTGAATTTATTGACATCGTGGGTTTCATTTGATCATGTGGGTGGCAAATATTCTGATTCGGTTTTACTTCTATTTCTTGCTTGGGCAGAATAGTACGAGTATATGTGTTTTTGTGTGTTTTTGCTTTGTATTGCAAAGAGATGTCTGAGATCTGTTCATTCTTGTATTGACGAATTGAGAGTTAACCAAATGTTCGCTTTGTTGGCTGTTACTTGTACGAATGTTTTCCCCTAAGTGTTGTGATACCGTATGTGCAGATGCTTTTTGCTTTTTAACATTTTTGAGTCTGGCCTAGTGTGGATTTGGCATTGTCTGGTTGCTAGTATATTGATTTTGGATTTTGTTATTCGTGGTCTGCCGATTAAAATTTTATGTTGATGAAACTCAAATGTTTAGGCGGAGCCCTTGCTATTTAATGTAAAGAGCTTCATATATATTTATATATTTATATATAATCTTTTTGATTTTGCTTTGTTTAGAAATGAGAAACTAGCTAATTCGGCTGAGTGCCCCGTTTCCAATATATTAACAGAAATAGCTGATATTTTTAACTCAATTTCTGTGGTAAATTTTGCTGGAACATATCGATCAATTGCTTCTTGATACGTCCAAAATATAAGCTACAGCACACACATGAGAATTTGTAGACTATGATCGATTTGGAGAGAATTAGCGACTGATTTGGCCTCTAACCCCAAGATAATCTGCTTGCTAAATTTTGATATTAACTTCTACGCTGGAGAAATTCTACTTAATAATTCTATTTAACCAACGTGCTCATTACATAGAACAACAAGCCCTCGGCATAAGCATTCGACAGTTTCATCAACATGATATTTTAATCGACTGTCCACGAATCACAAATCCAACAACAATTTTCAAGCATCCAAGCAAGGCCAAACATCCACTAGACAAGAAGAAACAACATCTGAGCATACTTTATCACAAACAGTTTTAATAGCGACAGAAATTTGTTTTTAAATAAGCGCATTTAAAATTGCAATCCGCACATCCTGCGCTGTAAACAAGATTGTAGAAGAAAAATGATGAACAAGGCAAAACGAAAGAAGAAGCTAGGGGAAAAACATTCGTAGACGTAACAGCCCACAATGCGAACAGTTGATTAACTCTCAATTCATCAATACAAGAATGACCATATCTCTGACATCACTTGGCAATAGAACGAGAAAAGTCTCTAAACGCAAACGGAATCACTCACAGACACATATGCATGTACACTTACTACTTAGCCCAAACACGAAAATAAAAACAAAATTGATTTAGACTAGTTGCCACACACCTGATCAAATTTATACGCGGGATATATATAAATAAAAGATTGTAAAGTGATGCTTAATTGTCTCGAAATAAATGGTTATTATGCACTATCTTATTAAGGTGTTTTCCATCCTAATAAATAGTATACTCCGTAATGACGATATATATATATATATATATATATATATATATATATATATATATATATATATATATATATATAATATATACTAATGCACGTTTCGTACATAACATGTGACATTCTATGCATTGCAATGTGCTAAAGGAGAACAAAAACTGCAATGCAAATTCTGATTGGCGAAAATAAACAAATTTGTCTTATATTAAAAATCGACTTTTGTTTACAGTATATCACAATCATATCGGTCAAATATGATCAGGATTTATGATTATAAACGGCACGTTCTGTTAGTATGAGTACTACGTTTTTACAAGATGTACAATTACTCATTAGGTCTGATCAAGATTCACTCGTAACAATTTGCAATCAGTTCAGTTTATTATTAATAACTCACTCGCTGCTACCCAGCTGAATTCTGCTATTATTTATGTTACTTTAATCATAACAAATATAAAAGTGTCTATCTGTCATTTTTATGTTATGATGGACATCTCTTATTTTTAGTAAATCAACATGGTTTTTAGGTTCATTTTAGATTGAACATTAATTCAAGAATTCACGTATTTATATTACCCTCTCAGAACACAAATTAACATTAAATTGGCATGCGACTGAGCAGTAGTGCAACACCGATGCCGAATATAATCCATGCACTCATAAATTATGTAAACCGATCTATTGGCATGCCCAATTAACACATTATAACTTGTTGCACTGTGTTCCGAATACTTGTAAAGTAAGGAAATAATCAATTTGTCTCTCAAAATAAACCAAATTTTAGACAATGTAAAAATTAAGAGATAACATTTAAGCACAGAAATGACACAAAAATTAGAAATCGGTACAAGATATTTCAATAAGATGAAAATGACAAAAATTTCTGTTTAGTTGTTTATTCTAATATCAGTCTAAGAAAAATGTCGTGTTTTAAAAATTTTGGAAAATCTTAACACTCCAAGAATTTCTCTTTTATGACATTCTAAGTTTTTGACCTTAACGCAGTAGCCGGAAAATGGAAAAGTTGTGTTCTCATTTTTCATTTGAAAGTGTATGTCGAATGAATTCTGGAATTGACAAAATTATTTTCCGTGATTGGCTAAATAACTTGTTTGAATATTATTTGTTAAATGCTAATAATCACTGAGCTGTTTTATTTAATCTACTAGCCTGTAACATCAAGCAAAGTGAGATCATGATGTTATGCCGATTTATTCTACCTTTTAGAGATTAAATATAATTTTTTAGACTATAAAATAAAGATTTCCTAAAATAATGTCAGCAATTTGTTGTAATACTTTTTCGTTTAACTTTTTAAATCGTTAATTGTCTACCTTTTTTCTATTTCAACTCAAATTGTAATGAATTTTTGTGTGTCTAGTGGCCTAGTTTAACTCTTGAAAACGAGACATTTGACGAAATTTAATAATTGACATTTAAATTTAAATAAATAGTCGGTTTTTCAAATAATGAGTTGACGATTTTTATTTCTAACATAAAGTTTAATGATTTTGCATTTGGGCGTTTAAAATGTGATAAATCAGTTTTTGTTAAACCACTGTTGGTATCAGGTATGAATGATTTCCATTCCAATTTAAAACTAATTTAACGATCATAATTTATTTAATCTTGTTTAATGCATATGAGTATTTTTTCAGAGATAAACCAATTGATTCTGATCTTTGTACTCTACGACAGTTGGATGTAGCTCATGAGCCGCTAATGAGAGACAGATTATCAAATAAGAATAGGAAATTTTACGATAATTTTTAGATGCTCCTTAATCATTCACAATAATCCAAAAAATTTTTTCTGTTAGTTTAAAATAAAAATACGGTTTTGTGATAATTTTTCTAAATACCTGGCCCTCCTTGTACGCAAAAAAATATTTGCATCCACTGTGTTCAATTTTAATCGGCATATATATTACAACTTTTAAGTTGCTGCAAAAATCGAATCAGAAATTTTCTAAATAAATCCTCCTGAAATTTTGAAGAGAGGAACTAGATTGGAAATCGTTCGGCGACTAACATAAATAAGTGAATAAATGTCAGAATTCCGAAGGTAATTGATAAGACATCAATTTTTACCATTTTGTGAGAAACAACGGAACGAAAATAATCTCACTGATAAATGGGGAAAATAAATCGTGTATATAGTTACTATGGATCATTATTTTGTCTCCGCTTTGAATAGATATGTCGATTATGTTTAGATGATGCTTAGCTTCAAATAAGACTAATTTGTGTTTCAATCTGCTACTAAGCTATGCCATTTTGATATCTTACACATCTTTCCTAGGGAAATTTGAATTGATAGATAATAGAATAGGCGCAAAAAACCTTCACACATTAAGACATGAAATATGGTTATTTATATTTTTTTAAATAAGAAAATGAAATTATCCATAGCCTCGCTTATAGAGTATCAAAGATTAGGATGCAGAATTATTAATAATTGAGCTACTTATGTAGCTTTGTCTTTCCTAGTGCATTTTCATTTTATTGCCACAATAATTGTTACGAGACTCGATTATTCGATCGGTTGTGCCTTTAATTGGAAATTAAATCAGCATAGTGCAACGAACTTGATTAACATAGAAGTCTGGATTCGATTGGTATTTCTTGACGATTTAACTGGTGGTCAACTAGCTGTAAAAATACTTCGTGACATCCACGTTACCGGAGAACGAAAGCAACTGGTCATAGCATTTCGTATTTTATCATATCTAAAAATTGAATTAGAATCACATCCTTAGTTCCTGTAGCTTTGATGATTTTATTGGTTAAATCAAATTGGTTACTCCTTACACTGACATAAATATAGAATTTTATAACTATATGTTCTTCTTCTGAAATTTCCAATTGATTAGAGCGTCATAGAATATTTTAGCTTAAAGTGATTAGCCTAACGATGTAGCTGTATTTTATTTTCAATGTTCGAGTTTTGTGTTTCGTGAATTATTTATTTGTTTGGCAATCAGAATGAATAAACTAGAGATGTAAGCGGAAACAAAAGTTTTTCGCCTATTCTAATCTTCTCGTCCAGTATGTTACAGGACCGGTTTTCATCAGGTACCGAAATTGGTCTCAGAATATCTGCGAGGCCATAATAAGTGGAATCAGTATGAACTAGATGGCTAATTTCGAGAACTCCCACGTACTCATCAAAGTGCTCCTGCTTAATTATGCAACACTATTCCATGTGATATATGAAGGTCTTTGGTTGATTCATATAAAATGGTTTTTATGTAGATTTCATTCTACATAGATGGCTACTAAGTTTGTAATTACCTAATATAGGCTGATAATAATGTAACGTTCCATCAAATATGAGCGTATGTCTATGACTTATGGTTGCATAGTTAGATTTGACTCGTACTATACAATTATTAACCTTATTAATACAAATATGTTATAATTTAAAAATTGATACAAAATTACTTTGATTCCTAAATTTTCATAATGGTGGAGAGCGTGAAGCTCTATACTATTTTCAAGTTTGTGCTGTACCAGCATAAACTACTTTACATGCAGCTTATCGAGCGAAGTAAACCCATTTTTTCGAGCATCGCGTTTGACTGATTTTTCCGACCAATGAAATTTTTTGCCACCAAATGAAACAACCTCATCTGGTTTAGCTCAAATCAAATTAATTGGACACAGGTTACCCTGAAATATATATTTACCACAAAAAAATCTATGGAGCTTAGCCCAACAAATTAAAAACTAAAGTGAAAAATTAAAAAAACAATTACTATTCTTATCTTTTACACAAAACGGTTGTATATTTTTACAAAGAAGCATGTCCAAAAGCATTCTGGGCTAAGCGAAAATTAGCTCATAATTTATAATAATTTCACTCAGTACCAGGCAGATTTTACAAAGTTCTTGAAAGAAAAAAATGAATTATCTTTATGTATCATGGAATAATTTACTTCTATCATGCTATCGAAACTATTTTTCTGTCGCGATTTGATAAGAACCATAGTTGCACGAAACGTGTCATTGCGTGCAACTATTTAACAGAAATAGGATTTTGTTTATGAGATCTTCGGAAACCTGCTTTAAATTATCGTTTTTATCATCTTGAAGCTTCAGCATAGAACAATGCAGATCTGCGCAACAAATTGCATTCTAAGCTTAAGAACAGACTGTTGCACGAGTTCAGCATTTGGTGACAAAGGTATTTATACGCGTTAGCGTGTATATGGCCTGAATGGCAAATCTCAGCGCCAAAACCATTATCCCTGTGTTTAACTTAACAGCAAAACACCAAAAGGCCTCGAACATTTGAAATGCAGCGCAATTCATTGTGTTAACCTGGCAAAAACACCTTAGGACTCCACTCAAAAACATGCAATTTAGGCGTCAAGCCACTTGTTCTACACGCTATAACCGAAATCAATAGTAAAAAAAGATGGCGAGCAACATCTTGAAGGCTTCAAGCATAGGTGAATTTGGACAGCTGTTCCAAATGATATAATAATAATAATAATACATTTATTTGGCATCAAAGGCCAACTGGCCCAACCATTGAAATAGCAAATCAAGGGTAGGATATGTGGAGGTGAGTGGAATTGTGACTAGCAATGTATTTAATAGCAGGGGGAGGGGTTGGGGAGGGGAAAAGTTATCATTAACATCAAGATAGTTCAATCTGGTGAAAAATAAATATAAACGAAGTTCCATTTGACTAGACAAGATCAATTGGAGATAGTCCGTGAAGTATCAGATCTTCAAGGTGAATGTGAGATCGAAAACAAAGATGAAGATGAAAAGATGGCGGCCCGGAGGTAGACGTCGACCGATGGAGTCCATTGTCGTGACGAATGAATTGATGGAGTCAGCAGGATTGAGGCGAGCGAGTCTTGCAAGGATCGCAGGCATCCATAGAACGTGATTGTGATTAAAAGAAGACCAGGGAGAGTCGAAGTCCGAAGCGAACCGTTGGTGGATCAGTAGGGCTGTTAGGTTTCCGGTCCTCCGCTGAAACAAGAAAGAAAGAAAAGAGTTGGATGAGCAAAACGTAGTAGAGTATCTACAACGTGTATATAATGGGGTTAGGAATGGACTGAGAGGTGGTATTAGTGAATCTAGAAGAAAAGAATAAGACAAGAGAGGTAAAGTGGAAGATTAGATGGCTGCCTGAGGGATTTAACCCTACGAAGTTAGTAAAGAGGATAGCCTGGGGTGAAGTAAATGTTATGGATTGAGAAGGAACCAGTAGGCTATGGTTATTACTAATGATTGCTATCACGTCTGAGGAGCGTAGTGGGCAAGTTTATCATACATTTTTTTTGAAATCACCTACTAATTCATAACATTCGATTTTCAGCTTCTTAATTATTTAGCATCTTTTTACTCTCCTCTCGCAGCCGCAATAGCGTGGAAAGTGTACATAGCATGCGATCACGTTCTATATGGACCTTTAAAATATTGACTATGCATTCGAACGAAAAAACACATCTTTATTTTCTACATTTAGTCTCAAGCCAGCCGAACTCTGCTTCGAATGTCCATGCATACTTTACTCTCAACTTCGTCACTTTCGAGGGACAATCAATTATGTGTCGAAAAACTGAATTATGCCCTCCTTATTATGAATGTTATAAAAGTACTTTCCTTTTGTCCTTTTCAGGTTTTCACGACCGAGTTGTATTCAACCAATAATATGCTACTAAGCTTCCTGTAGAGCCAGATATCGTACCTTCATCACAGATGCGCTCCGCCATTTTTCTGAATTAAGTAAGATTATTCAATAGCCGAGAGCCAAGTCAATCATGTTTTATGTTATTTGATAAAACCGGTTCTAATTTGAAGTGAGTACATTCAGATCAGTAAGAGCACGTGTGCACTGAAGGCTAAAATGATCATAACTGAAATAAGTAGACACAAGCATAAGTCAATGTCGACATATTTCAAGTAAAAGTCCCCAGTTGCTTCTGCGAACTTGAGCCCAGATACTGGCAAGCAAGTTGCATTTTGCTTCCACTAAAAACTGAAAAGACGAAAACAATTTCCAAAACTTTTAAAGAAAACTACATTACCTGGGCAGAAGGTGCAAGTCAGTTGAAGTGAACAATAGTCCTATTGTTTCTAACCTGGCGTCGAAAAACATATCAAAACTACCGTCAGTCACACGTACTGCATTATCCATATAAATCTGGCGAAACCTGGAAGGACGTTAATGTTCGTGACTGCATCGAAATTGTGCAGCCGACATTTCCAGTCAAGTACAATTTATGTAGGACTACTAGCTGAATATCTAATTTTTCTTTCAACATTTATACTTTGAGGTTTGATCCTCGCTATTCTGTTTGCCTTCGTATTCTGATGATGATCAAGGAAGTTTGACACGAGTAAGTACATGCGAATGACAGTGGTTTTCAATGTTGTTCGATGACTGGTTAAATATGATTGGATTGGTGTTCACTTTAAACTCGCAAACAAGATTTAAAAAATTGTTACCACATCTCGCGCAGTCATTGATTATTTGTGTATTCCATCACGGACGCTTTATTAGCCAACTTTGCTTCCGTGATTACTTTGAAGCGCTAGATTTTATGGCGAGATATGTTTAAAGATGGCGTTTTTGCTTAAGTGAAATAATTAATGGAAGCCTATTATAATGTATTAACGGTATTTACTCACATAACTAAGAGTATTTTTGAACAGTTCGCAATTGCCTCGATTGTTGGAAATGATGTTTCGTTACTCCTACTTTGTTCAATTAGTTTGACGATGCAGTGTTTACTGATTGCACCGAAATATCTTACGATTAATAATCAGTAGCCTTGATTTAAGCCATAAGAATATAGCTATTCCGAGAAAAGCACAAGAAAACGCGCTTTCGAAAGAAACTTTTTGGTCAAAAGGTGTGTCTGTAATACACACTGAAGTAAAACACATCAAACTGGTCTTCGTGACTTATTTTTTATGTGCTAAACGACACTTTGCACCAATTTGCCAACGAATTGGCGACGCAATACCTATGTTGACATAAGAATTTTTGACTTTTTCTGAGAATTTTAGACTAATGAGCTACGCTGCTAGTGCCTGTATCAACTTGTGGAAAATATTCAGGAAAGTGCCGTCGATTTATCGAAGGCCTTAGACGATATTTGAAAAGTCAGCTTTATTTGAAATATTTTCATCGCTTTATTGTTGTGACTAATTATTTCAGCTTTGACAATTTTGTCCTCCACTGCACATGTTTTATTACTGATCTGAAAGCAATTGCGTCAAATAAGAGAAATTTTGATTAACCAGCATACGATTTAATTAAATTGGCTCAAGGATATTGAATAACTTCGCTTATTCCAAAATGTGATCGATTGTATTCGTATTGAAGGTACCATGTCTGTCTCTACAGGAAGATAAATAGCATTTTAATAGGTGAATATAACTTGCCGTGACTCCATTGGCTATCATTATGTTTCACAAACATGCATGGTCAACATAAAAATTTGAGAATCAGGCAGGTGTCTGTCGTGAATACCTGCAATAGAATAAAAAATGTAATTACTTACAAAAATTCATAACCAGGAGGGCATAATTCAGTTTTTGGACAAATTAGTGAATATCTCTCAAAATTGACGGAGTTGAGTAGAAAATATGTGCATATCAATGAAGCAGAGTTTGGCTGGCTTGAGATAACATGTGGAAAATAAAGACGTATTTTTCCTTTAGAATGGATCGTCTCTCATTTTGTATGTGGCATAATCAATATTTTAAAGGTCCATATAGAACATGATCACATGCTATGAACACTTAGGCAAAACTTGCGCCGTCTCCAGCTGCTTCCGTTTCCTCCTGAGGTTTTTTCATGGTGGCGCTATCCTTTCGTACTGGAGTGCCGAAATTCGCGTCATGTGTTTTCCCCGCTATTGTTACTACGAGGTGAGAATAAGTTGATGTTATTTTTTTAATAAGCTGAAAAACGCGCTGCACTAATTGTTAAATTCATTGTACCCTTCCTGTGTGCAAAAACAAAAAGAAATTTTATCAGATATAAGCAATATTTCTTTCGCATGGTCTTCTCAAATATCTACTAATGAGCATATCTTTATATATAAATTGGAAAGCCGAACAAGATAGAAATGTGTGAACATAGAGAGAGTGTGAATAATAGAAACCAATTAAGTTGCGTGCGTCACATCCAGTTCAAGCTCAATGCTTGTACGTGCTTCTTCTGCTTACATAAATTGCTTGACTGGTTTCTATTTTTCACACTCTCTCTCTATTTTCACATATTTCTATCTTGTTTGGCTTTCCAATTTATATATAGAGATATATTCATTAGTAGATATTTGAGAAGACCATGCGAAAGAAATATTTCTTATATCTGATAAAATTTCTTTTTGTTTTTGCACACAGGAAGGGTACAATGAATTTTATTAAAGCTCGCATTTCAAAAGAATTATTAAATTATGTTAAAAAACATTAAAGTAAACTTGCCCACTACGTTCCTTAGACCTGGTAGTGTTGACAAGAACCTTAATTTATCAGTTGGAACAGTTGTCCAAATTCACCTATAAAACTGACTTATCTATCTGAGTATTTCATTCGCAGAAAAGCAAATGCAAATGAAGTATTTAGATTAATAGCCACGTCAATTAAAACGCTACATCAAGCTCTAAATTACCTAATAAATTTTCAGCTTCCACTTGCCTTTATATGAATATTGATTTTCATTCTCAAAAAGACTTCTGGCCTCAGAAAATGAATTGGAAATATGAGAATGGAGAACATTTCTTATACCATTTACTGAGGAGAAATATATCCTATAACTTGTAAAATCAACCTATATCAATTAATTTCATTTGGACCTTAATCAAATAGATCAACATATCAAACTATGCTCATTTTGAAGACATTATGTGATCAACGACATTTATGATAAAATACACAAATAGGATCTGTCCGTCAATTTTTTGCATTGAAATCATTGGAATACATTTTTGTGTATTATCATAATTTTGCGGAGGGTAATTTAAATTTTCTAAAAATTCCTGTTTACCATATGCCCACACAAGTCTTTAAGCTGCGCAGATGTTAGAGTAGATTCCCTGGGGAAGTAAATGGCATGTTAGAATACCAATGCTATTTTAATCGCTTACGTCAATTAAACCTAAATATACCTACTGCGCATTTAAACCATTAAAACAAAACTGTATATCTGGTTTATTTTAGTGCAAAGTAATTTAGTATATTTAAATGAAATTTTTTGAATACAATTTTGACAAAGTCAGACGAAGTGTTACAAAAATTTTAACAAGTCAAAGCTATAAAAACCTTTTTAATTTTGAAAAGCCATGTTGACAGAGAGCGTATGCATTCGTAATAGGGTGGATTAAAATAAATTTTGAATTTCGTTCACAGCATAATCTTTGTGCGCACTTCCTTATTTTGGCTTTATAGAATCTCGTAATTTGCTCCATTCTTTTGTGGCTCCTATGTTTTCTATGGATCAGTTTGCAGAACTTGTATGTACCGGTGATTATAAAACTGTAAGTAAAACACGTGCGCAATTGCATACACACAAATTACAAAGGAAAGAGAAGAGAATCACCCAAAAAAATTGAGAATGATAAAAATAAACCTCAAAAATTCATTTAACATACTCGAATGTAGTTTTTTTGTTAAAACGTGCACGATATTCATGATTTAAGTGTAAAAATGTTCTTTTGACTCATTTTAAACTTGCTTCACTAAAGAAATGGAAATTTAAAAACAATAGTTTACTTTTTTTAATGATACACAGAAATATTTGGATTCAATTTGTACATAGTTATCATTTCGCACGGTGTGAACGAAGCTCCGTGGCAGTGTGAATTCGTTAATAATTTTTTTATTGTACAATCGGAACAACGTAAATTTTAGCAATTGCCTTCAAAAAGTAAGGCTTATTATGATATCACGCAAGCGTCGTTTTGTCGTGTAGCATTTTTCGCGGGACAACACATGTTTATTCCTAAATGAACATGTGCTACCAATATTATTTTTAACACAAAAACATTGTTTTGGCATCCGTCGAACGCAAAATTAATTTGCTTCTACATCAACCTAATTATGGTGGACCACAGGTATAATTCTAATTGTGGATTGCGTTTGGGGCATATAATATTTGGTTTATATGCGCTAAACTATACGTTTTTATTTAAGAAGCCTATCCGGAAAGAATTCCTTCAATTGCTTTCGAATTCTCGATTAATGAATGCGCTCTGCTTTCTTTATAAATAAATGAGTAGTATTAAAAACAGTTCTTTAATGGACTTTTGTTTATTTCTTTTTATCTAAAAAAATTCCTATGACAATTTATCTAATTTCAAGTTAAATTTGGTTATATTTTTTTATCCTATTACTTAGTTTGCATCATGTTTCTGCAATAAGAATTGTAATAATCTTAATCAGTGTCCTCTCGCCTATTTTTCTTGTAAAATAGTATTTAAAATTTCTGCACATTATTAGATATTTAGAAAGTGTTTGTATTATGCCGACATGCCTATTTAAAAATTAGTTCATATATAAAAAGTAGATGTTTTGAAGTCAGCTCAATCAAAATGTTTAATATTTGTAAACTATCATTGTTGATGTATTTAAAAGTACTGGTATATGTCTAAATGTTCTCGGTGTGACTACATTTTAATTATTTACATGTTGATTGTAATCGCATATGTCATTTCCGCCGATCAAATATTTGAGTCATTATTTGTATTGATAGCCGTTACCTTATTCGCCATGTGAATGGACAAAAGGTAATTCTATTCATGCTATTTTATAAGATAGTTTATAGAATACGGTTTTGGTTTAGTATCTCATAACGCCGAACCGTATGAATGCCTATATGGCTAACGAAACGATAAAAAATATGATCAGTATTCCAAAAATGTATTTCAAAAAATCATATCAGCTAGATGTAAACGGGCGATAAGTAACTGAGTTAGAGATGAAAGACGAAGAAGTATGTAATCATGGTCAAATGATAAATTGAAATATGAGTCTTATTTCTGACAGCTATGTCAATATATTTGAATTGATATTGTTCTTCAGTCAAAGTATTCCTTTGGCTAAACAAGTACTACACACAACGTATAATTAAAAAGCAATTCAAAACTATGTTGACAAGGTATAATTTTTTAGCATTTTGTGAAATATTCGTGTTAAGTTTCGAACTGGTAAAATATTTGACATTTTTTAAATTGTCACAATTCTGGTGGACCAAAGATTTCTAATAAATCGTATTACTACTGATCTGTTTTTTAACCTTGATCAAAACGACTGATGAATTTCCTTAGACAGACTTCACAGGAAGTATTTTTTTAAATTTAACAAATTTATGACGGCTGGATTCATCTTTTAGTGTGAAAAGCTAATTTCCTGACTCAAATTGATTTCATTTAATTTATTTTAATCGATTCGATGTCCAAAAGGTTTCTTCAGGTTCCAAAGTAGTTGTATGAAAAATGTTTACAAGCACTAAATTAACTCAAATTAAAATTCAATAGAATTTTCAAAATTGAAAGTTGACGGACTTTTTCATAAAAATCCTGCAGACCAAATAATAGAAAAAATTAAGTTGCTACATTGAACGTTATAGGAGTGATCTTGTAATGCTACTTTATGTGACAAAAACATAACAATATGAGATAATCACAAATATTTCTAATCAACAAGGTAAAGTTTTTGTCATAAGACAACTAACTTTATATTTAAATATTCTTGGTAATTGCTTAAAGCTTCACTTATTATCTCAAAGAAGAAATTACGTAGTCAGTTAATCATCGGGTATAATGCAACTTATAAAGTAAATTTAATTTTTCTTTCGTGAATATCTAAAAAATATATATTCGAATTTGGTCCTCTTCATTAGATATTTTTGTATTTAAATTTATAAAATATACTAAATCGTGAGAATTTTTACTGAAATAGAATAAAAATATGAACTACGCTTTTAATTAACCTTCCGGTGTGTAGTTATTTTGCATTTGGAATGCATAAAAATATGTTCATTATCTTTGAATAAATAAACATGATATTAGAATCAATTTTCTCAAAATGATAAGATACAAATTTTAGAAATTGTGATATTCTGGATATAAGATTTAAAACCTATGAAGCATTACTTAATTAATAGTAATTAGACCCGGTTTCAAAGAAATGCATGCAATCCATACATGTTGTAGACATATTGATAATCGTTTGATTCGAATTGAAAGCGAACCTTATATATGCTAAAATTATCTGTTTCCGGGAAAAATAGGAGGTTGAGAAATGTGAGTTTCGTGGGTAAAGGGACTGAGGTCAAATAGATTGAATATCGAGTTTTAGCATTTACGTTGATCAGTAAATATTTGCGAGTTGTGAAATTCTAGGTTATGTACAAGACGAGGGTAAGTTATTTTATAACGACAAAGTCTTATGTGCCATATTTCTATTATTCTATTCTATAAGAAAATATTTATCTTGCTTTTGGTAGAAATGTAAACGAAATTATAATCACGAATTTTAAGCAATATTGAGGCCAAATTTACTCTAGAAACGTTATAAATTATTTTAAGAGATGACCCTAAATGAATTGACAGTTCATTTCAAATTTTGGCTTAAATATCAATAGCTTAAATTTTGCCAATATAAAAGTTAGATTCATTCGCATTTCTAAAGCAATACACTGTAAATATTGATATGGCTCATTTTTGTTTACTTATTCCAGACAGTTAAATTGAGCGGATAACAGATACATATTACTTATTACCCTTACCATGTGCAAAAAGAAAATTTTATTATATACAAGAATCGTTTCTTTCTCATATTTCTCTCAAGTATCTAAAAGTTAGGATCTCTTTACATTTACATATATAAATATAATAATAATATAAAATTGAAACGTGGAGAGTGCGTGAATTAAGGGAACAACCAATCAATCTTGTGTAGATACTTGAGACAGAAACGATTCTTGTATCTAAAAAAAATTAGTTTTCTAGTTTTTTACATAGAAAGGGTAGCACGAATTATATGTAAACATACATAATATGATCAGAAAATATAAAATCCATTAGTAACTATTGCCTTACCGCCACATAATCATAAGAAACAATAACAATAACGAAAAATGTTAAAGTGATAATAATAGCACAAATAAAATTTTTAAGACCATTTATTAAGAAGAGAGATTTATGAGGGGCTGATCTATTTACCATGTGTATATTTATCTACATAGCACACTGAATTATGGTTAACTAAACCTCTTCCCGACACCATTATGGATAAGTCGGCATTAAGATAATGCCATATCGGGAATAATACCTCTTTCGTGTTTTCACTGTATCAAGTCATAAACATAGCCATATCTTGCAGCGTACTCTGCCCAACTATCCAAAAGACGGAAAAACGACTGTTGACCTATTCAAATAATAATGCATTATTGTCTGCCTAGTCAAGTTCAAATAAAATATTGCCCGGGAGAAATTTAACACCTGGATCGTGAACGCACGGATTAGTTTTGTTTATAGTGGCAATTATTGCAAAATTAAACAAATATAGGGAAACTGGACAGACTTGACAAACACCACTTCCAGAAGTAAAGTTTTGTGTTAATTCGGGGTAGACGTAAACGTGACAAAACAAGTTTCTGTAGGGAGAGCGTATACAATTTTCAAATTAGATAGGCACTTCACGTTTCAACAGAATATCGAAAAGAACACTGAGATAGAGAACATTCATCTTTAAAGTGTTTTTCCCTTATATCAAGATGACATATTTTATTGGTTATTAGACGTAAGTTGATTAAAGTTTCTTGTATCGATTTTAATTGATCTTTCTAAGCCTGCTACGCAAAAAAGGTTGTTTGGACGGATCTATTCAGTTAGACAAGCTTCGATTAGTGAGCCGATGAAAAATCCGACGCCCTACTTGCCGATTAAAAAATCCGTGAATGCAGTTTCAAAGTCAATAACGCGAAGATAAGCATTGTGCACTCGGTTTTGTAATGACCTTAGGATCCAGTATTCTTGTTTCAGACACGCAACATACAAAGATTTCGAATATATCTAACATACGTGCAAGATCTTCTCGCTGTCCAGTTTTTTTTATTGTTCGTACATTAAATGTGATTTAACCTTTGAATATTTGACCCAATCAACTATCTAAGTTAGACTTAAGGCAGTACATAGTTTTCTGCTTTATTAAATTCGTAACGTTCTGAATCTTGACTGATGAATTTGTCGAAAACAGAAAAAGAGCTGCGAATTGTTGATCATTTTTACTGAAATTTTACGAAACTTCTATAATGCAAATGCTGTTCAGACCAGGTTGGTTTATGGTAAATTGTTCCATTTATTTACAATAGCATCTTTACAGAGTAATACATCTAAGAAAGACAAACAATCATCTTTCTCATGCTCTGACGTACAATAGCTATTTTTCTGCACGTTAATGAAACTTTTTAACAGTGTTCGTAATTACGACTTGCTTTTGAGAACAATGAAAATATCATCAACATACTTTATGCATTTTGCACATTCACATTTGTCACTCTATGATTCGATCTCAAGATCACTTAGAAAAATCTCAGCCAAAACTGGAGATATGGGGCTCTCTCTTGTTACAATATCAAACTGTTTTTGGATGCTTTCATTAGAACGAAACAACACATCTTTCGTACACAGTCAAATAAGCTTGCGTGAATCATGGCCTGGGACTGGAGATGGTAATAAGATTTGGACTACCCCTTGAATTACATTGCAACATTTGTAAACAATGATGTAACATAAAAAAGATTATCTTGTATTTGACATATATACTTGAATTATATTTACAAACATTATCCAAATAATTACCCGGTAATTTGCGCAATTATTCCAGTGTACGGACTAAATATTTAGCTCGGTAAAATCTTGAATGTTGTAAATTTTCAGGTGCTCTGATTATTGGCCATGATTGATGGGTTCTCACTTGTCCCTTCTTTTTTAAGCCTTCCATCAGCTGATTGTCTGAAAATGACGTTGGAACAAGATTTTGCTGGTTCCAGGGTCATTTTCAGACAATCAGTTGATGGTATGCTTAAAAAAGTAGGGACATATGTGAATCCATCAATCAAGGCCAATAATCAGAGCACCTGAAAATGTACAACATTCAAGATTTTACCGACCTAAGAGTGCTATCAGTTGTCCCGCACAAGAAAAATGCGGTCAAATCCATAACTAGAAGGACAACACCGCAAAATGATTCAACATTTAAATATTTAGCTAATGCAATAATTGGGGAGTTGACAATTGATAATATTGAAATCGTAGGACAACATATTTTACGTGTTTTGGTAGTCCGTACATTGTTGTTGTAGATGATCCAACTGGTATGAGTTTCTGTGTAACGGCCTAATTAATTAAACCAACAACTTGTAAGATCTTAATTTATTTTATTATTTTGCACTCGATTTTGTTGATTTCATCTGATTTATCCTCTAGATACGTGCATTTAAAAAATTTTTTAAAATAAGTTCAATATCCTTTTCTTCTAGTAACAACGCGATTGCACTTATCAGCGCGTAATATTTTGATGCAGCATTCCTTCCTTAAAATTTTTCTTTTTAAGTACATGTTATCCTGCGTATATGAACGATCTCAGATGTGAAGCCCGATCAACTAAAGTTACTTTAAACTAGTATTCCTAGTCAATGTATTTAGTTTCTAAGTTAGGTGGTTGTTCAAATAAATAATCGAATGTTACTTCAAAATCGATATCGTTCTTATCTAAAGGGCGAATTCCATAATTTAGGCCCACCAATAGTGTTTTCCATGCTAGATGATTGATTTGTACTTGTGGTAGGTCAAGCACAAGTTTATCAATATCTGTTTAGATATAACTAAACAAAACTCCAGGTTTCATGCCAGATTCTAATTTCGGGAAATTTCTTTGTCTGTCTTTCTCCAAAATAGCTGGCAAAATAATTATAAAAATTGCATCATTGCAAGAAGAATTAACTCGTCCAATATAGAAGATACACGTCTGAAACTTGCCCGCAACACCATTTCATATTTCTTTAATTTTTCAATTCTGGGATACGCAGACATTCGATTGCCACTTAGTTTAGACTTGCGCAAACAGCGCACCAAATCTCCTGGGAATCGTAATTGCTTAAAACTCTGTTCTATCCACAATAACGTTCTTTGCGCCCTACAATTGGAAGTAATTAGTTCATCTATTTTTAAATAAACTATTATATAGCGTGAGCTTCAAAAAAATCATATTACCTTTTTCCATGTCAAAAGATGAAAAGAAATGTTATCGGAAACAAGAATCGTTTTTCTTATATTAACCTCATTTTTCTAATAATGGAAATATATATATATATATATATATATATATATATATATATATATATATATATATATATATATATATATATATATATATATAAATGCAAAACAAATGAGTAGATTTAAATGAAGTGTGAAATAATGAAACAATTATCAATTGATCAATGCCCGAACACGCTCATTCTGCTTGCATAATTTAACTTGAAATAATCAAAAAATGCAGGCCGATTAAAGCAACCAACGTGTTAACCTAAACTGCTAACAGTATTGGCCGACGTGTAGCTGAGGTGAAGTGCACTGGTAATTCCAAATTGACAAATCACGCCCTTGTAGACAGAATAGATATACACTAATCTTCTGAATAAAACACATACAGTCCAATTTGGACCACACCTCCATTAATAAAGACCAAAAATAAATAAACTAACCCTGTTCGGATACTATTTGTCAGTATCCCTGCTCTCGTCTAGAGGAGGTTCATAATTGTGAATTAATTTGTCTCATCTACAACTAACCATATTTTTTTAGGCGCCGTCTAGAAGTTGTTCCCACGATTTTTGTTTTCTTTCGAATGCCATCCAATATAATATGCTGAGGACTTAATTAATCTATCGTTCCATCGGTTACGATAATCCCATTGAATAAGAACGCATGGCAGACAAACTTTTATTGTAAAATAGTTAACATATATACTAATGTTTAACTAATCGTGTATGATGAGCATAAATTTACGTTCAACATAGACAACCATGTGCACGGTAAAAATATGAAAGAAGACATGGTAATAATAGTTCAAAATTGATACACCAGATGAATAAATATGATCAGCGTAATGGTGACGAGTGCCTGCCTGTAACATTTACAATCCTAATATACGGTTTAAAAACATGTCTGATAATTTTTATCTAAACATAGAGACCAGTTCCGAAATAACGCTTTTATTAGCGGTGATCCATTTTTAGCACATGCTCTGAAAATATCTCTGAAATAATGTCTATTTCTAAAAGTGCAATATCAAATTTAGTGAATCATAAAATGCACTGCTTGATAAATGAATATGTACAATAATAAAACTGGACAGAGCAGTATTACGTTTGTGATAAAATAAATCTAAATAAAAATCTGAGTGGCCTTACCAAAGCCAATGGTTATCTATAAACGTTGCCTTTGCAGAAATATATTAACAAATCGATATTTCACAGCATTTTGAATTAAAATGCGTTTTTTCATTTATCGATTAGCGCAGGTGGGTTGAAGACAATCTGGCGTGTGCATACTGAGTGATAATAAGTTTACTCGAATTTAAGGATTTTCCTTTAGTTGCTGCTAAAAGTAAATTCACTAACTAATATGATGTGCGCAATTTTGCAGTGCTAAATTTTGCGCGAAAAAACCTCTTTCAATTAATTATATCTTATGCTGGATAAAGCATTCTGTTTTATTGGTACATCTTGACAATTAATCTTATTTTTTGTCATGCACTCGCATGTTTTCGAGATCTCATCTAGTAGTTCCTTTTATTAATTTGATTTGAGATTTTGGTGGTAGCATATACTCGTCTACAGCAGGAATTATAGTTTTAATAGGTTTCTCAAATTAAACAATTGTTAAGAACGGCATAAAGTCAAAAAGAAACATTTTCTTACCTTTATAAATATCGTGCTTTTGTTGTGTTTTCAAAGTACGCTCTTCAGTGAATGCATTGTTATAGACTCAAATGGCCTTAAACCAGTATCTATACTCAATATTAAGTATTTTTAATTGACTGTTTGTTAAATAAACCTTTAAAATTCTGCCACATCATCAATAATGCGTTTTTTGAATTATAAATTCCATAACTTTGGCATATAATTATTATTTTTGGATTACTAATAATATTCAAAACACTCTTTCCATGTACAAAAAGAACAAGAACTTTTATCACACACATAAACCGTTTTTTCTCTTATGCGTCTCAATTATATACAAATGAGCATTTCGTCATATATATATATATATATATATATTCATACGTATATATGCATATATTGATAAGTCAATTAAAATAGAAAATGTAAATGTGGGCGAGTGTGTATTAAGGGAAAAACCAATCAATTGCGTGCGTCACCTTCATTTCAAGCTCTATACTCAAGCTATATTTTTCTGCTTGCAGAAATCCGGTTGCGGTTTGTTTATCCATAAAGCTTCGAATGTGGCTAACTCATTTTTGTTATTGAATTTAGTAATTAGCTTAAATGCTACGTCTGGAGAACATACGTGTGAGGTTTCAACAATAAGCATACATGTATTCACAATTTGATATGAGCTGGCGTTAAAGTCGCAATTTTCTTTCATTAATTAACCGTTTGGTCGACAGCAGAAAATGAGAAAGTACGGGTCCTGTAGCTGATAAAATTTCTTTCTTTTTGCACATGTAAAGAATACTATTTATTTTATTAGGGCTGACAATCCAAAACAATCTTTCAAAAAAATAAGATAGACTAGTAACGGTAAAATTCAGAGCACAAATAACGTTATTGTGGATAGATGATTATTATCAGTGCATTAAGCAATTGTGATTCCCGGGAGATATGGTGCGGAGTCTACGGGTCAATCGAAGAAATCGTGCAATTTTGGCGTATTCCTGAATTGAGCAGATAAAATAAGATGAAGCAGTGTTTTGGGCAAGTATTGAGTGTCAACCTTGTGTATTTTATGTACTAGTTGTTTTAACACGAATGACATTTATCATATTTTTAACAGCTGCTATGGCGAAAAACAAAACAAAATGTTGTAAAAATTAGAAAACGATTTAAAACCTGGAATTTGTTGTGATTCAACACCGTCTGATATTAATAAAATTGCGCTTATCCTATCACAAACACCAACTGATCATATAACAATCGAGGAACTTTCAATCGGCCAACATTATTGAATTCATCCTTCAAATAAACAAAATATTTTATTTTTAGGCAGCAAATGAACTGTAATTTGAGCAAATAGCTGGCTTTATACCTACCTTCATTGATTATTTAACTTGGTTTAGACCAATTTTCGTTGATCAAGCTTCATATATGGAATCGTTCAAATGCGCTGAACAGCATACATTGCCAAAGCTATATTTAAATACTCTTAAAAGTATTAGCTTAAACGCAAATAAAATACCACACGCTGATACAGGCAAAAGTGCTGTTATATTTTGGAAAACTCGAACCATCTGCATAAGATGGAATAAGTGCTGAATGAAAATAAAAAATGCACGCATCCAGAGGATATATAAAATGAAATAGACAAAATGAAGCGCAAATTAATAAATGAATTTAAGATCTTAAAACATACCGTTTAAATGATGATGCCATAGCACAGAAGCTCAAACCATTTTGAGCATTTACACCAACAATGTACGGATTTCCAAAACCGCACAATAAATTTCGTCATAGGAGAGCAATATTATCAATGGTCGATACTCCGTTCCATGCATTAGCTAAATGAATAGTGTGTATAGAGGAACAATTGTGAAAACTACAATGTAATTATTAGAATACCGATCCTTTTAAATTCGAGATATAAATGTTAAAAGTAGGATTATTTTTTCTTTTGATCTAAGATGTTTGTATACAAATTTTGCAATTGAAGAAACAATTTCTATCATATAAACCCATTTCCTATTATGTACACAAATTTGTCAATGTAAGCTATGTATTGCATATTGAAAATGCATTTCATCCAGTATACCCGTTTTGTTCTGTTTGGGACCACATCTCGTCCTGTCCAGAATTTGCGGTGGACAGCACTCGAACCTGGGCACATTTGCCGAATCAGACTTGCCCGATATATATATATATATATATATATATATATATATATATATATACCATATATTCCAATCAAGGCAGTTTAAATGCATTCGCATTACCCCAACTCTGCTGTGCATAAATAATTTATAATAATTTATTTCTTCCATATATATATATATATATATATATATATATATATACTCTCTTTTGTGTTTACGGGCATGCTCGGTTTATTAATTTAGAATTTATTAATTATTTGCTTTTGAAATATGCAACCTTGTGATTAAGACGGTTTTGTATTAAATTTTATGGATTTGAACTTATCTGAATGAAGATTTTGTTTGCTAGGGTGCGAAATTATATTGGCAGTTTACACACCGGCTAAGATATATTTTATTCGTTGTTGTAACAAATTCTATTAACTCCATAAGAATCAAATTATTAGAAGGTAAAAAGTATCTTTTTTTAAAATTACTTTGTGTTCATAAATGGATATTTTCCTCTATAAAATTGCTAAAGCTAGATCTAAACATTTTTTTTAAAATTTCGGTTCGTTTGCAATGTTAAAAAATATAACATGTCATTTCAGAATGCAGATTTTTCGATTTGGCGTCAAAGTGCGAAAGGTGTACTTCATTAAAAATGAAATTCGGAGTGGATGTGCAGGTGTAATCGTTAAAATAAAAAAGTCAAAATGTACTAATAATTTTGATCAAGTATACTATGCAAATGATTGCTTGATTCGCAGAAATATTTTCGATGTATTTCATTATCCAATCTTACTACAAAGTTTTTATTTGTGCATTGTTGATATTTAAACGAAAATTGCGAAATTTCGAGCAGATAACTCCAAATATTTGTAATTGAATATCATGGCAGTTAAACGAAATTTATTGACAAAGGATTGTTTTGATTATTTAACTTACGTCACTGTAAACTAAATGGTAGTATCATTAAGATATTTTAGATTTATTGTCAAATACTTATCAGTGTAACTTTGATGAAGGCCAAAATATTGTATCTTTTAAAATTATAAATGCATAATACATAAATATTCAAATCTTAATTTTATTGCTTTAAAAAAGAAACCGTATATTTTATAGTAAACTCATTGAGTATAAAAATGATCAAATTGAGTAATACATCAGTACAATTTTAGAAGGATACTTATTCAGGTTGAATTTTAGGTGCACACAGTGAAAATGTAATTTTTAACAAAATATATATGAAACTGTAATTTCTGAAATTTTCTGTTAGATGTGCTAAATAAAATTTATTAAATATTTCAGATCAAAACAATAGAGCCCAGTCTTATATCAGGGTTGACAGCCACATTTCCCGTGCTGGTTGCCAGCACCAAATGTGTCCTCTTTGTCCGGTTCGTAGGCGCCGGAATCGACACAGAACTTTAAGATGTATTTGCGCGAATCTAATTAGCTGCTCTTTTGATTTGTCGTTTAAGCAATAGTCAGAAACAAGGCAGGTGATAACAAAGATGCGTAGAGAAGATTGATCTGAAAAACTATTAATTTATATTTATTTAACACACGGGAAATCTTCAAATGCTACGTAAAAAGCTATTTCCCTACCGTTTAATTAAGATTTCTGCATATTATATAGCCGATGAACATTGCATTTTTAAAAAAGACGTAAATTCTAACATCGTAAATGATCCGTGCAGTTGAAAGGAAGAAATGTGTATTTAACGAATACTTTATCTAGCAATATTTGGCAGTATTTCAGAAAGGAAGGATTTCAGAATTTTGACGACTCTACGCAACGAAAAATATAGCCTTCTTTTCTGGTTTCAATTGTTGGTTAACAAAATTGAAATGTTTTATCTTTCCGTCGTCCATACAAACTACAGTGCCAAACTGACTTTAAAGGATGAGATGGCACATAAATCTGAAGAAAATGTACCGTTTGTCATTTTTTCCTTTGAAAATGTTATGATCATAATAATAAAATTGTTTTATTGTTTCCAGAGACACATTTTAAGAAAAATGGTTGAAGACATATAAATTGAAATTTACAGAACAATAAATAATTGAAATAAATGAAACGATTTTTTCATCCAGAAAAACATTTATAGCATGTCAACTATCTTAATTCCGATGTACTGCACAATAAAAACAAAATATTATTTCATTGCATTCAAATTGTGTGCAGTAATCCAAAAATAATTTAAATAAAAGTTAGGGCATTTTGAAAATTGATAAAATCATGGTGGATTATTTTGATCGTATAAACTTCAGTTTTAATTTGCCAAAACGAGAAATGCATGAATCATGAATGTTCTGCAAAATGCACCTAAGTGAATGCAGCACCGGAAGAATTAAACTGCCACTTGCTGTTATCGGTACTCACCACAATTTATTTGCATTCTGCATTTGTTTTCTGATACCTGTCTTGTCATTAAGATGCCTGGCCTAAACACGTGTCATTCGACTGTGATAACTTACACCAAAAACATTTTTACAGAGAATAACTTTTTCAGATATTTAAAAAATAATAGTCGTGCACGCTTTAAGAGAAAAATGTTCCGCATGTTTTAAATATTATTTAAATTGCAATTACAAATGGAATATGATTTTATAAACGTCTGAATAGCCTTTCAGATTTAATATTCTGCAGATGTCACCACAATTTCTTGATATCAACAAAAACCACAGGCGAAATAAAGCAATTACTAAAGGAAGATTTTAGCACAGAAATAAGCTCACGCCTTATTTCACCCAATACCACACCTTGATAACAATACATCCTTTACGGTAAAAACGTTTTGCACTGATTTGGCACAAAATGTGCCGCATTTATTACAGATTTTTACGTTGAACTACCAAGTGCGATTTGTTCTTACGGTCGTTCTAAAACACGTTTTAGGCTTTAGATTCAAGAGCAGTCGCACTAAACAACAAGATGTCTAATTAAATTGCCGGCTGATTAAACCTATCTCCAAGGTATTAATTTAGCGTAGAATGCAGACAACGTTGTTTACAATAAATAATGCTCTCAGATATTTTAACATAATTTTGGGTAAATGCGTTCGCTAAGCTTTTAGAATAAAATGCATTGCTATTTATGCGGCCCATACAAGTCGGTGCTAGAAATGAAATTAGGATTTATAGACGCTTGAGCAAAAATTTTAGCTTTTAAAAGGTAGGATGTTTTCGATAACTAAAAGATATCGAAATAACTAGCTGGCTAGTTAAATTCATTGAAAAAAGGAATGCGTTAGCACAGATTACAGCTTACGATTTGAAAATGAATTAAACTCTCAGAAATTATTGAATACATTTCAGCAAATACAATATGCAAGTTAATAGCGTAAAATGAGCCGCAGTTTATGCAGTAAATGGAAGATGCACTACCTAATGCAAATTGTTCCTATGGATGGTTGAAAACGACTATTTGCTCTTACATTCTAGAGCAATCACCCTAAATCATCGAATTTCTGAATAAGACGCTGGTGGTATAACTACATTTCCAAAGTGTTTGAGCATAGAATATAGCATAAGTCTTTTTTACCAAATAAAGCTCACAGATTTTAAAAAATCATTTTCGGTAAATGTCATTCGCATTATTTTAGCCAAAAATGCACTGTCTTCTATAGAGTTCTTTGATATTTTCAACCTGATGGAAATGTTTTTCCAAACGGTTCAATCTGACTTTTAGCTTTGCATTCTTGAACGATCACCCTAAATGACACGATTTCTAAAAAAAATCGCTGGCTACCTAAATGAATTTCAGAAGAAATATTTTAGCATAGAATATAGTTTTCGTTTTAGTATAGCACACTAAATAGTTAGCATTTTTTACACCGAATCAAATATTCAGATACTAGTATATCCATTTCAGCAAATACGAGTTGCACACATTTAGAAAATATGTTTCACTTTTCGTGCATTTTCTGGAAATCGCTGTTATGAATGAACCATTTGATTTATTGAAGTTTTAAAAAGTCTTTAGCCATTACATGCCACGAATATCCGGATAAATCACGAGAAATTGAAATAAGTAGCTTGTAAGTTAAATCAGTTGCCAAATGAATATTTCGAAACGGAATATACCTTAAGTTTTTACACCCTTGAAATCTCAGATACTTTAAAAATTATTTCAGCAAAGACGTTCTACTCAATTTAACTAAAAATGGTTCCTGTTATGAAATATTTCTCGTTAATGTCACTGATGGAATTTGGATTTATGGACGTTTCAAATCGACTTTTAGCCTCTATATGCTGGAATAGTCAGACCAAATTACAAAAGTCTAAATAAATGGCTGTTTAGTTAATTTCACTGTAAAAGGCTTATTTTAGAGTAAATTGTAATTTATGTGTTTACACCAAATAACGCTCTCAGTTATTTCATATCCTATTCAGCAAAACGTTTTTGCACACTTTTAGTAAGAAAAATGTACCGCATAATATAAAATTTAGTGATCTTGCTGTTACCAAGGTATCTTTGTTTTATCGACTATTATATACGCTAAATATTCGCTGCCTGTTGGAGCAGTCGCCTTAAATCATAAGATATCGAAATAAATCGTTCGCTATTTAAATGCATTCCCGAGGCAATATTTTAGTGTAGAATCCAGTTAACGTTTTTTACTTCTAATAACACTATCAGATAGAATTCAACTATTTCAACAAATAAGATATGCACGTTTATAACACGAAATGATCAGGTTATGCAGTTTATGAAAGTTGTTCGCCCTACTGTTACTATGCTTCATGGACGTTTGGAAGTATATTTTAGCCTTTATATTAAAACGATATAAGTAAAATAAGTCACCGGTATCGTAAATACATTTCCAAATTTTTATTCTATCCTGGGTTATATCTTCAGTTTGTTTTTAAGTCCTTTCAGCATCTAATTTTCGCAGGCTTTTATTGCATAATGCGCTTCTTGTTTTGTAATCTATACAAGTTTCTGTTAATTAGGAAGCTTGGTTTTAATAATATCTGCAAAGGAATTTTATCCTTTAAATTCTAAGGCGGGTCAGCTTAATCACAAGTTTTGTAAATTCATCGCTAGATATTTATCATATAATGTAGCTCATGTATTCTGCGCAGAATTACATTCGCCGACGTTTTGAAATTCTTTTTCGAAATAGGT
>JAQBSW010009442.1:0-28728 GCA_029291075.1 Eudiplozoon nipponicum
TTTTCATATTGCTTATAAATATATGCTTTTGAGATCCCGTAAGATTGTTAGAATGTCAGGTCCAATTTTAGATATTGATGTTCCTGTTTGGGATGGAGATAGTGAGCTATTCTTTATGCGCGTAGACTCCGCTTTCTCCCCGTTTCCTGATTATGACAGTCATCAAAAACTGTCGAAGGTTTTTGCTAAACTACCTTCTGAATTGCAGCGACGGATTTATCCTAAGCTTGAGGCCATTAGGAAGCTACCTAATCCCATTTTGGGCCTACAAAACGAGGTAGAATCCTTGCTTGGGCCCACGGAGACTGAGCAGATAATAAACAAATATGCGCAGTTAGATATGCCAAATCTTGGCCCCATCGAAATACTGAGGGAAATACGGAAACGTTGGTATAAAACCAACATTTCTGACCATGAGGCTAAGGTTGTTTTTATTAACAATCTTAACAAACAGTGGCGAACATGGCCAAAGTTCTAGAAGGATTGGCCATTACCAAATCCGAGCTAAATCAAGTGAATGCTCGACCAAAATTCGTTTCCAAGTCAAATTATAATGGTAGGCGGCGATCGAGATCTCCGCAATCCTTCAATAAATATGCCCCAAAGAACTGGTGTTATAACCACCAGAAGTTTTTTATGCTTGCCAAGTTTGTCTTTGTCGTTCCGAAGAATTTCCGAATGAGTGTCAATTTCCACAGCTGACGGAGAGGACAACAGACCGCAGGCACAAGGGTGCATCAGTATCGGGAAACGTCTGGCGCAGGAAGTAGAAGACCGTACTTTCTGCACATCAACGGCATCAACGGCATCAACGGCGCTACAGGGAAGAAGCCAACTACAATCCGACATCCCTGTCGACTCTTTTCGTCCACGCCGAATTTTTCACATAGAGAACCAAACAGACAATGCCGGTCGCAATCACCAGCCTACTTGTTTGCATGACCCGGCCAAACAGCCAAACGAACTTCTGCACCTTCTTGATTTCAAAACTGGCGAACAGTACATCGTAGACACAGGTGCGGCAGTCTCAGTTCTCAAGGGTGATTCAATGGCCGAGATGTCGCCAGGCGTTCTTCTCGCAACAGCTACAGGCGAGCCCATACCAACATATGGCTGCCGGTACCCCACACTCAACATAGGTCTACGACGTGAATTTTCCCACAACTTCATCATTGCCAAGGTCTCACATAATATAATAGGCCTTGACTTCCTTCTAAAATTTCGGCTCATTGTTGATCTTGCCAATCAAAAGATCATCGACCCCTCCACCGGACTTGAACAAAGCTTTTGGACACTTGCCTCCGAGCGTTTGGAGTTACAGGTCATTCAGCCAACCCCAGTGCATCATTCAGCAGAGATATCAGCAGCTCTTCGAAAATACAAATCGCTTTTCGATCTTAACAAGTCAGAGCTACGAGTCTCCAACACGATGCATCATATCGTCACAGAAGGACAACCTATTGCACTCAAGAAGCGACCACTGGCGCCTGCTAAGCTGAAAGCTGCCCAAGAAGAATTCTCAAGGCTTTTGGAAGAGGGAATCATCAGACCATCGAAAAGTTCATGGGCGTCACCACTGCACTTAGTCTCTAAATCAAACGGATCGTACAGAGCCTGTGGAGACTACCGTAAGCTAAATTCAGTGACAAAATCTGATGCATATCCTATTCCAAATATCAAAACTTTACTTGAAAAACTCAACGGCAGCAATTTCTTCTCAGTGATTGACCTCAGACAAGCGTACCATCACATACCGGTAGCACCAGAGGATATCGAAAAAACTGCAGTCATCACCCATTTGGCCTTTTTGAATATATTTACATGCCTTTTGGACTCAAGTGTGCTACTCAGACATTTCAAAGATTCATAGACAACATACTTCGCGACGACTCTGCTTATTGTATGTCATATCTTGATGACATTATGGTATTCAATCCAGATCTAGAATCTCATGCGAAACATCTACGAAATGTCTTCTCACGCTTATCCAACCACGGACTCAAGATCAACTGTGACAAGACGCAGATTGCAACTTCATCCGTCGACTTCTTAGGGCATCGTATCACGGCCTAAGGTATTCAACCGTTGCCGTCAAAGACGAATTCAATCAAGAATATCAAGTCACCAAGGACTGTGAGCGATTTGCAGATAATCCTGGGAGTACTAAACTATTATCGCAAGTTCCTTCCAGGCCTTTCAAAACAACTTTATCCTTTGGGCAGGCACCTGCGGAACCGAAAAGGACTTAGCAAGAATTCCATCATTGCTTGGTCATCCGAAGACGAGGAATTACTTCGACTTGCCATCAACTCGTTAGCAAATGCCACAATGCTAACGCATCCAGATTTCGAAAAGCCATTTCTACTCACGACAGATGCTTCTGAATTCGCTATTGGAGCCACCTTGGAACAAGAGATCGACGGAGTTCGGAAGCCTATCAGTTTCTACTCGCGTACTCTCCAACCAGTAGAAACGAGGTAGGACACTTTCGATCGAGAACTTCTCGCCATCCACGACGCAGTGCGCCATTTTATCAGCGTCATTGGCAGTAGCAGATTTGTTGTTTTCACAGATCATGCACCACTAGTTAGCGCACTTCGAAACGCAACTTCATCTATCGCCACGTAACCCGCCAGAGTGGAAAGACAGCTTTCTCGTCTAAGCGAATGGCAATTTGACGTCTTTCACGTCAAGGGCAAACAGAACTTCATTGCAGATGCCCTGTCCAGGCCAGACGTCTCTCTACAACCACCTTCGCCATCACCATTCACTGTCAACTCCATGGCACTCAGTGAACCTGCACTAACGCCAATTCTCCTGCGAACTGAATAACGCGGTGACATTCACATTCAAAGATCAATAGCCCGTCACCCAACCAAGCTCATATGCCGTCTGTGGGTAGGCTTCCCAATTTTTTACTTCACGGGTAAGCAGCCCAATAAGCCAATTCTGCCGACCAGTCTTCCGAGGAATGTTTTCGACATAATTAACTCAATTTCTCACACAGGAAGCAGAGCGACTGTCCGACTTCTTACAGATCGTTTCTGGGCTCACAGGCTTAGGCAGAACGCTAAACGATGGATTTCCGAGTATGCCATTTGCCAGAAAAACAATATCACACGACACACTCGTTCTGATTTGCAACATTTCCGAACTACTTCTCGCCTAGCCATCGTCCACATCGGCATAGTTCATCTGACAAAGGTTCAAGGTTTCAGCTACCTTCTAACTATGATTGATAGATTTACATGGTGGTCTGCGGCATTACCTCTATGCACCATTTCTGCAGACGAAGTAACTAACGGTTTTATCTCTGCATGGATATCCAATTACGGTGTTCCCAATGAGGTCATCACGAACAGAGGCACTTGCTTCTCATCTGATCGTTTCAAAACCACCTTGCGGTACATGGGATGCATCTTACGCCAGACGACTGCCTACCATCCCCAAGCTAATGGCATGGTAGAGAGAATGCATAGGGAACTCAAAGCTGCTTTAGCATCCTCGTCCATTAATGGCAACTGGGTCGATGCACTACCTTTAGTTCTGCTGGCCATGCGTTCCCGTACTCGTGAATCCATTAAAACGTCTGCGTCACAACTCTTGTATGGCATGGATCTACGTCTGCCTAGTCAGCTCCCACGTCTACTACCGGCACAAGATGACCCACAAAACGAAGCTACCCGCCTTCGACTTCATTTCGGTAACATTTCCGAACAGCAGCCGAGACACACGCCTCGTCCAGTCTTCGTTCACCCACAGCTCCACAGCTGCAAGAGAGTACTCGTTCGCAACAATAATGCTGTTGCACCACTACAACCCAAGTATCGTGGTCCTTACTAAAACAGCCAAAATACTTCATCATTATGCAAGGCGCTACACCGACATCAGTAAGCATAGACAGGTTGAAACTGTTTATCGAACCACCTGATCCTGAGAGCGTTCAACCTTCTACACACGTCTCAGGCTCCGTCTGCTCACAATCTCAATATCCTGATTTGTATAACGCGTAATTGATTTTTTTTAAACATTAACATTAACTATCAAAATTTTTTTTAACCTTACGTTATTTTTCGTATTTGTCTCACGTGGCATAACCAGCTGTTCTTAGCTAACATTTGTGTAGCATTTTTGAACAGTTCTTTGGTATTATGCCACCTCTGAGGCAATGTTCGTGTACATATTTTTTATGCAGTTACCTTTGATTTTAATGTATATATTTTTACATTATAATGTATTTCTCACACATGACATTACACTGCCTATTTTGGTATGACAAGCTAATTAGAGCTAACGCTTTCGTGTAGCAACACTAAGTAGTGATCAGCTTCATATCATGGTACAGGCCACTTACAATGCATATCTCAACTTTATCAATTGCACAAAGACCACTCTACAATTGTCATGACCACAACGTCGAGCATTCTAGCTCCTTTGGTCGTATACAAACACATTGACAACGATCTAACCTGCTTAGGTTTTAACTTAAACCTGGCAAATTCAGAAGCGATTTACCTCGAAATCTCCACGCTGCGGCTCCAAAAACTTACGTTGCTCTATTGTGCCTCACATGCTATGACCGACCACTAGAGCTAACAATTTGTGTAGCAATTCCTAGTGGTTACCTGGCATCATATTATTGTTGAAGCAACCAACAAGCATATTTAAGCCCAGCACTTATGGTTCATCATATTTTTGCTTAACTTGGTTCGAACTCTGTCATGCATTTCTTATCTAGCCTGTCAATACCTACGCTGGATATTGATTTGTTTCACCAACAATTGGCAACATCCGTGACTCACCGTGTTGCTCTTCAACCAGTAAGACGAGCCAATTAATGCAGAACTTCAACGAAGTTGTCCACATCGTGATAACAACAGCAGGAACCACAACCAGAGTCCACCCAAGGAACAGAGCATCAACTTACATCTGATATAACTTACGAGAACGCATTACCAGGCCCTCTTAAGGGCCCCCTATCAGTAACTAATCTCTATTCAGAGCACCTTAACCGAGTTTGTAACGTCGTACGGCATTTACTTGAAGCCGGGGCGTTTACACTATTAATTACAAATAAAATTGCAATTCAAGAAATATCGATTAAAACTGCTTGAAACTAACAGTGACTGTTTCTAAAATCACCGTTAAGAGGAATATGGTATAAGAACAGATTTAGATCATCTGACCTTAAAGAGCACTGTATCGGACATCATTGGGTTGTAACACGGATCCGCGTGTTACACTTTATTATCTTCGGAAGCAATCCGATTCTGAATAAATTTAGGGTGCTCTGATGACCTATTTCTCTCGAACTACATATCTTAGCATCAAATGTATTCAGCTTTTGAGTGTGACCTGAACTATCAATTTTGGTGTGATGGTGGGCCCTATTTACCCAATGAACTGGCTGTTCTCGATGAGAACTATACTTATTTTGATGCCCTTTAAGCGATGTATTCGTCGCAGCTGGTGTCTTTTTATATTGAGTTTACCTTCGAAGCACTGGCTGCCGACGACCGTCCTAGACTCGCTGATTATGCTGCAAAAGAAGTCCAATATAGTATGTCGCTCCTGCCGGATGTTGGAACGGAGCTGATACGCGGAGATGCGCCGGCCAATATAATGATCATCGTGACCAAACTTTGTAGAGTCTAGGTACTTTCTTCAATGCCTCCTTGCGCAATCGATACTGTTCTATATATGGTAGGATCCAACAGCATAAAAATGATGGGATCATCCGGTTGTAACCCTGACAAAGACTCAATTAGCTTGGATAACCCCTGCTTCTTGCGTGCCATGGTATCAAGGGGCATTTCCCCCGGTAGTAGTTTGAGGCTGTAAAATTATGAAAACACATTCTAAATCCTGAATCAGAAGTGATCCAACACTCTTTGTTTATATTATACATACGTCAGGTCGACGGGCAACGCTAATTGGACTGCAAATAATTCCTAGACAATCACGCTTACAATATGTGCTCCTAATTAAAATTCTTTCATTCGACAGAAACTTCAAATATTCGAACCACAACTGTGGCCACTCCACATCGAGGGGAGCAAGCATAGGCTTTATTTCTCTGCCTGCCTCTTGGGTGCGGTCGCCATTGTTGATTATAGCGATAGTGGTTGGTGTCGTCCAGCCTAGACTTAAGTATCCTTTACTCCGCAACCAGTGTGTTCAATTGTGTAGACAATATTCTTACTATTCTTTAACTCAAATTTGCGAGCTTTAAGTTAACACCACGCGCAGCGTCAATGTTAGGAGCACCATTAAGCACAATTCGTTCAGAAAGGGTTCAAAGTTAGCCAAGGAACAAGGATTACATATATTACCGGACGCCTTTGTTTGAACTTGAGTCTCATTTTGTACTATTTACCTTTTTCCGGTCGGTGTTTACATATTTGTTTACTAAATCAACATAGAAATAAGCAACGTCAAATTTGTAAATTAAATCTATCCAGTTGTTGCATTAAACAATTAATTACGAAGTAGAAGTTACCTATAAAGAATTATTCAGTCTTCATTTTGGGGCTGTCGTCAAATATTCAGTTTGCGGTATTGCATAAAAAGTACGCAGTTCTTCTCCTATTACTTGATTAAATGTATATGTATCTTTTTTTCAGATTAACTTTAAGGCTAATCATGATTTTACAGACACTGATAGTTTAGTACAGGGACACACAGTTATGAACTTCATAGATGGGGAAGGAAAATTAATCTCTTAGACCAGTATGGACACATTAAGATTGGTAAAGCCTTGGCGTCTATGGGACTCTCATTGTCTTATACGGTCATAGTCTATATAGTTCTATGTTATGATGACAGATCGACTAGTAGAGAAGACAACATATAGCAATTCGTATATTGACGGACACAATAAAGCATTGTAATGTAATGTGTCTTCACACGAAGATACTGACACATTGGAAGAACTGCTTAATAAATTGAGAGTTCACGATTTACTGATTGTAACATTTCAGTGCTTTAGCAACATTTATCGCGAGTCAGAAAACTAACAACAAGCAGCAAAAGAGAAAAGAAGCGGGTTTCTGCATATAAAATATATTTCACTCAAATAAACTAAACATTATGGGTGGCACGCTATTGGTCATTTGTCAAGTCAAATTGCGTGCTTTACTATTGACCCGTTCCTGTTGTGAACAACATACCAAAGCATTTACCACTATTCACTTCAAAAACTGTTATTTAAATATATTAGGACCTACGACAATGCCTAAGGACTTTATGATGATCATTTAAACTCCGATACTTATTATTTCGCATAGTTAAGTGGTTAAATAGATATTGGTTCCTTTCTAGGCTCTATTATTTCATTGAATACTTGCAAAGATTAATTCGCCAAATCACATTTACGTTTCACATGTACTATATATTCCTTTATTTTAGTTTTGCTATAATTTTTGTATTTCTTCTTTTATTTCAGAATTATTGCATAAAGACATTCGTTTTACTGCACGCCACACAGTTTCTATTTCGCGTTTAGTATCCCCGTTCCTGTTAAGATGAAGAGAGAAGCTAGAGATGGTGGTAACGGTCCAGCAACGAAGGCCCCTAGAGGCGATACTTCTAACGTTAGGCTCAGATTTCTAGTACCTGGAAGGGCTGCTGGAATAATAATAGGAAAGCAGGGGGAAAACATTAAAAGCATTAGATCATCGGTAAGTTCTGTTTTGATTTTTATTGTTGTAATCTTTGTTATTTTTAATTCAACTTGCTAATATCTGTCCGTTTCCATATTCCTTCTAACTTTATGTCCGCCCACGCCCCGCGTCCGTTTGCCACCGTACACTGACCATTGTCCAATGGGTTGGGTTGCCTATGGTACACTTGACTCGCCCATTAACAATGTGCCACTGAATCGCCCTTGGACATGAAACCCGACACGAATCCATGGCACCTTGTCTTGTCTCAGTATAACGTGAAGCTGAATATTCCAGACAGCGGAGGTCCCGAACGGTAGGGAACATCGGTTTTGTTGACACTTTGTTGTCCTTTTTCGCCTTTGTAATTGACAAATTAATTAACATGTCTGATTAAAGTAGGATTTCATGCTATGCAGTCTATTTTACGTTTTTCTTCAAATAATTAGTTACAGTATTTACAAGAGCACCGATTGGTTGTCTAACGGTCTGTTATTTTTGTAGAATCTTCATGTTGGAGGGTGACCTCGGCACATGCTGCGAAATTATTCGTGACCTGTTGGTCAAATTGAAAGTAAGTGACTTGAGTGCGTTAACTTTTAGGATGTTATGAACGCCAAATTGTCAGATCCCAAACGTTATATGGCTGGCAGAAAGCGTGGACGTGAAGAAGAAGAAGAGGAAGATGATTATGTTGATTTACGTCTTCTCGTGCACCGCAGTCAGGTCGGCTCTGTCATCGGGAAAGGTGGTGATAGAATTAAGGAGCTTCGAGAAGTAAGCGATTTTTTTTGCTAATTTGGTCAGACACACAAAATGAAAGTTATAAAAGGTTATCAGGTGTTGGCGCCATTGTCAACTGACTGGATTTTTCAGATGATTTCTGATGCAGACGGTGTTGTAAGCTGACTACAAACAGTTGTTGAAATAATCGAGGTGAGTCATTGTCGTGTGGCCTTGTGGATTGTACTGAGGATTAACGCGTTGGTGTAATCAATTATTGATTGGTGGCTTTTGCACTTTTTTTATTCTAGTCAGTTCCCCCGCGCGGCCCCATGGATGACTATAATGCAAACAATTGGAATGAGTGTGAAGCGCTGAATTACGGCGGCTGGCTTTCTCGTGAAGCCCAACGCAATCTGTCCAATGGTATGCCTCTTGGCCCTCCAGGCGGGGGTTCCGGCTATGGATTTGGATCTGGATCTGGTGGAATGGATGGATCACGTGGGCGACGTATGGACGACGATCGTCGCGATAGTCGAGGATTCGGAGGTCGCAGTGGTCGTAATGATGATCGTCTTTCATCCTCTCGTGGCAGTGCCAGGAATGGTGGCTACGGCAGTTCTTCTGGTGGTGGTCGTTATGATGATATGCGTGGCAGCGGCGGTGGTGGTTATGGTGGGTACTCTGGCTCCGGTGGCGCTGGCGGGTATATGAATGGTGACCAAGTTGGGAGCTATGGGGCCTATGGAGGTGCATCAGCTGGAGCCGGTGGCAGCTATGGTGGGCCGAGCGGTGTAAGTAGACTACATTTATTCTAAAATAACATGCTTTGTCCATAAATTTTTGTCACCTTTTAATTGAGTTTGTTTATTATTACCTTTCTGTTTTTAGTACGGAAGATACTAATGTTCAGTCAAAATCTGGTGAAATTATGACTACTTTGTTCGTCGTTTACAAAAGCGTCTTAACTTCATTCGTTTTTATTATCCTATCTGTGAATTGCATTTTATACTAATAAATCATTTACATATGAAACAGTTTTGCTTCATTTCTGCCACCAGTTTCTACAGTAGTTGGTTTTTCGTGGTTGTTGATCTAATGTTGGAATATGTTGCATGTCAATGTAAATTCGGGGCATCGCTTCGGTGATGCCTCGTCAAATGTGTGATCTAGTATACGCAGTGTGTCGTCTAATGGGCTGGGGTATGGCTTTCTCACAGCTCGTGTTAACCTCTGGGTAAATTAGAAATCACAATCGAGGCTCATGCTATTTATTTTGTATTCACAGCTCAATGCATTTATGCTCAGCTTGTATTTTGTTTTAAGTTGATCGACGACTCGGTTTTCAATATGAAAGCGCGACTGCAGGCTCATTAATAGAAACTACATCAGTTTGTCAATTGTGTTACCATTGCAGTGTAAGTATACGAGGTTTTTAATGTAGGTATCTGTTCGTAATATGCATCCTCCCATGAAGTACTACTTGGCACTGTAATTTGGGGTGAAACGAACAAGCCCCATTTGTTTGTTTTTTAATAAGGTGAAATAGAGACATCTGCTGTGCGCTCACATTCGAAAGATAGCCAGCTGCATAACATCTGCGCTGATATGTCTATGTCGAATTGAATACGCCAATCGGGTTACGTCTCATTCGGAATAAATTGCTCTAAATACTGATCGACCCTGCCGCCCTAGATGTTTGTTGCTTAGATGATATTTTGCTAAGCTAGGCCAAATCAGTCTTATAAAAATGGAATTAACTACAGGGAACCTCATCCCCAAATAGAGAAACTAGCCGCTCTAACCATTTGAAAATCAAATTTCAAGCACAGATTGATCTCAACACTGGTAATTGATATACCTGCTGTGGGTTCATAATACAAAGATATCCAGGGGCATAAAATCTGGGATGAAATTTGGATACGCCAATCTGTGCACGTCTGATTCGGAATCAATTGCTCTAAATACTGATCGATCCTGCCGCACTAGATGTTTGTTGCTTAGATGATATTTTTGCTAAGCTAGACCAAAACAGTCTTCTAAAAATGGAATTAACTACAGGGAACCTCATCTCCAAATAAAGAAACTAGCAGCTCTGACCGTTTGCACATTAAATTTCAAGCAAAGATTGAGCTCAGCACTAGTAATAGAGATATCTGCTGGGGGTTCATCCAAAGATAGCCACTGGCATAAAATCTGGTCTGAAATGTGTCCATGCAAATTTGGATAATCCAATCTGGGCACTTCTGATTCGGAAACTATTGCTCTAACCATTGAACGACCCTGTTGCTCAGATGATATTTTTGCTAATCTAAACCAAAACAATCTTCTATAATGGGAATTAACTACAGGGAACCTTATTTCCAAATAGAGAAACTAGTAGATCTGACCATTTTCACATTAAATTTCAAGCACAGATTGAGCTCAACACTAGTAATAGAAATACCTGGTGTGGGTTCATAATACATAGATAGCCAGTGGCATAAAATCTGGGCTGAAATTTGTCCATGCAAATTTGGATACGCCAATCTGTGCACGTCTGATTCGGAATCAATTGCTCTAAATACTGATCGACACTGCCGCACTAAATGTTACTTACTTAGATGATATTTTTGCTAAGCTATGCCAAATCAGTCTTCTAAAATTGGAATTATCTACAGGGAACCTCATCCCCAAATAGCGAAACTAGCAGCTCTGCCTATTTGCACATTAAATTTAAAGCACAGATTGAGCTCAATTGAGATATGTTGGGCTCATAATCCTAGGATAGCCAGTAGAAAATCTGGGCTGAAATGTGTCCATGCAAATTTGGATACGCCAATCTGGTTGCGTTTTATTGGAAATCTATTTCTCTGACCACTGAGTAACCCTGCCGCACTAGATGTTTGTTGCTTAGATATTTTTGCTAATCAAGACGAAAACAACCTATAATGGGAATTAACTACAGGGAACCTCATCCCCAAATAGAGAAACTAGCCGCTCTAACCATTTGCAAATCAAATTTCAAGCACAGATTGAGCTCAACACTGGTAATTGAGATATCTGCTGTGGGTTCATAATACATAGATAGCCAATGGCATAAAATCTGGGATGAAATTTGGATACGCCAATCTGTGCACGTCTGATTCGGAATCAATTGCTCTAAATACTGATCGACCCTGCCGCACTAGATGTTTGTTGCTTAGATGATATTTTTGCTAAGCTAGACCAAAACAGTCTTCTAAAAATGGAATTAACTACAGGGAACCTCATCTCCAAATAAAGAAACTAGCAGCTCTGACCGTTTGCACATTAAATTTCAAGCAAAGATTGAGCTCAGCACTAGTAATAGAGATATCTGCTGGGGGTTCATCCAAAGATAGCCACTGGCATAAAATCTGGTCTGAAATGTGTCCATGCAAATTTGGATAATCCAATCTGGGCACTTCTGATTCGGAAACTATTGCTCTAACCATTGAACGACCCTGTTGCTCAGATGATATTTTTGCAAATCTAGACCAAAACAATCTTCTATAATGGGAATTAACTACAGGGAACCTTATTTCCAAATAGAGAAACTAGTAGATCTGACCCTTTTCACATTAAATTTCAAGCACAGATTGAGCTCAACACTAGTAATAGAAATACCTGGTGTGGGTTCATAATACAAAGATAGCCAGTGGCATAAAATCTGGGCTGAAATTTGTCCATGCAAATTTGGATACGCCAATCTGTGCAAGTCTGATTCGGAATCAATTGCTCTAAATACTGATCGACACTGCCGCACTACATGTTATTTGCTTAGATGATATTTTTGCTAAGCTAGGCCAAATCAGTCTTCTAAAATTGGAATTATCTACAGGGAACCTCATCCCCAAATAGCGAAACTAGCAGCTCTGCCCATTTGCACATTAAATTTCAAGCACAGATTGAGCTCAATTGAGATATCTGCTGTGGGCTCATAATCCTAGGATAGCCAGTGGTAAAATCTGGGCTGAAATGTGTCCATGCAAATTTGGATACGCCAATCTGTGCAAGTCTGATTCGGAATCAATTGCTCTAAATACTGATCGACACTGCCGCACTACATGTTATTTGCTTAGATGATATTTTTGCTAAGCTAGGCCAAATCAGTCTTCTAAAATTGGAATTATCTACAGGGAACCTCATCCCCAAATAGCGAAACTAGCAGCTCTGCCCATTTGCACATTAAATTTCAAGCACAGATTGAGCTCAATTGAGATATCTGCTGTGGGCTCATAATCCTAGGATAGCCAGTGGTAAAATCTGGGCTGAAATGTGTCCATGCAAATTTGGATACGCCAATCTGTGCAAGTCTGATTCGGAATCAATTGCTCTAAATACTGATCGACACTGCCGCACTACATGTTATTTGCTTAGATGATATTTTTGCTAAGCTAGGCCAAATCAGTCTTCTAAAATTGGAATTATCTACAGGGAACCTCATCCCCAAATAGCGAAACTAGCAGCTCTGCCCATTTGCACATTAAATTTCAAGCACAGATTGAGCTCAATTGAGATATCTGCTGTGGGCTCATAATCCTAGGATAGCCAGTGGTAAAATCTGGGCTGAAATGTGTCCATGCAAATTTGGATACGCCAATCTGGTTGCGTTCTTATTGGAAATCTATTTCTCTGACCACTGAGCCACCCTGCCGCACTAGATGTTTGTTGCTTAGATATTTTTGCTAATCTAGACGAAAACAATCCTATAATGGGAATTAACTACAGGGAACCTCATCCCCAAATAGAGAAACTAGCCGCTCTAACCATTTGCAAATCAAATTTCAAGCACAGATTGAGCTCAACACTGGTAATTGAGATATCTGCTGTGGGTTCATAATACAAAGATAGCCAGTGGCATAAAATCTGGGCTGAAATTTGGATACGCCAATCTGTGCACGTCTGATTCGGAATCAATTGCTCTAAATACTGATCGACACTGCCGCACTAAATGTTACTTACATTGATGATATTTTTGCTAAGCTAGGCCAAATCAGTCTTCTAAAATTGGAATTATCTACAGGGAACCTCATCCCCAAATAGCGAAACTAGCAGCTCTGCCTATTTGCACATTAAATTTCAAGCACAGATTGAGCTCAATTGAGATATGTTGGGCTCATAATCCTAGGATAGCCAGTAGAAAATCTGGGCTGAAATGTGTCCATGCAAATTTGGATACGCCAATCTGGTTGCGTTTTATTGGAAATCTATTTCTCTGACCACTGAGTAACCCTGCCGCACTAGATGTTTGTTGCTTAGATATTTTTGCTAATCAAGACGAAGACAACCTATAATGGGAATTAACTACAGGGAACCTCATCCCCAAATAGAGAAACTAGCCGCTCTAACCATTTGCAAATCAAATTTCAAGCACAGATTGAGCTCAACACTGGTAATTGAGATATCTGCTGTGGGTTCATAATACATAGATAGCCAATGGCATAAAATCTGGGATGAAATTTGGATACGCCAATCTGTGCACGTCTGATTCGGAATCAATTGCTCTAAATACTGATCGACCCTGCCGCACTAGATGTTTGTTGCTTAGATGATATTTTTGCTAAGCTAGACCAAAACAGTCTTCTAAAAATGGAATTAACTACAGGGAACCTCATCTCCAAATAAAGAAACTAGCAGCTCTGACCGTTTGCACATTAAATTTCAAGCAAAGATTGAGCTCAGCACTAGTAATAGAGATATCTGCTGGGGGTTCATCCAAAGATAGCCACTGGCATAAAATCTGGTCTGAAATGTGTCCATGCAAATTTGGATAATCCAATCTGGGCACTTCTGATTCGGAAACTATTGCTCTAACCATTGAACGACCCTGTTGCTCAGATGATATTTTTGCAAATCTAGACCAAAACAATCTTCTATAATGGGAATTAACTACAGGGAACCTTATTTCCAAATAGAGAAACTAGTAGATCTGACCCTTTTCACATTAAATTTCAAGCACAGATTGAGCTCAACACTAGTAATAGAAATACCTGGTGTGGGTTCATAATACAAAGATAGCCAGTGGCATAAAATCTGGGCTGAAATTTGTCCATGCAAATTTGGATACGCCAATCTGTGCAAGTCTGATTCGGAATCAATTGCTCTAAATACTGATCGACACTGCCGCACTACATGTTATTTGCTTAGATGATATTTTTGCTAAGCTAGGCCAAATCAGTCTTCTAAAATTGGAATTATCTACAGGGAACCTCATCCCCAAATAGCGAAACTAGCAGCTCTGCCCATTTGCACATTAAATTTCAAGCACAGATTGAGCTCAATTGAGATATCTGCTGTGGGCTCATAATCCTAGGATAGCCAGTGGTAAAATCTGGGCTGAAATGTGTCCATGCAAATTTGGATACGCCAATCTGTGCAAGTCTGATTCGGAATCAATTGCTCTAAATACTGATCGACACTGCCGCACTACATGTTATTTGCTTAGATGATATTTTTGCTAAGCTAGGCCAAATCAGTCTTCTAAAATTGGAATTATCTACAGGGAACCTCATCCCCAAATAGCGAAACTAGCAGCTCTGCCCATTTGCACATTAAATTTCAAGCACAGATTGAGCTCAATTGAGATATCTGCTGTGGGCTCATAATCCTAGGATAGCCAGTGGTAAAATCTGGGCTGAAATGTGTCCATGCAAATTTGGATACGCCAATCTGTGCAAGTCTGATTCGGAATCAATTGCTCTAAATACTGATCGACACTGCCGCACTACATGTTATTTGCTTAGATGATATTTTTGCTAAGCTAGGCCAAATCAGTCTTCTAAAATTGGAATTATCTACAGGGAACCTCATCCCCAAATAGCGAAACTAGCAGCTCTGCCCATTTGCACATTAAATTTCAAGCACAGATTGAGCTCAATTGAGATATCTGCTGTGGGCTCATAATCCTAGGATAGCCAGTAGAAAATCTGGGCTGAAATGTGTCCATGCAAATTTGGATACGCCAATCTGGTTGCGTTTTATTGGAAATCTATTTCTCTGACCACTGAGTAACCCTGCCGCACTAGATGTTTGTTGCTTAGATATTTTTGCTAATCAAGACGAAAACAACCTATAATGGGAATTAACTACAGGGAACCTCATCCCCAAATAGAGAAACTAGCCGCTCTAACCATTTGCAAATCAAATTTCAAGCACAGATTGAGCTCAACACTGGTAATTGAGATATCTGCTGTGGGTTCATAATACATAGATAGCCAATGGCATAAAATCTGGGATGAAATTTGGATACGCCAATCTGTGCACGTCTGATTCGGAATCAATTGCTCTAAATACTGATCGACCCTGCCGCACTAGATGTTTGTTGCTTAGATGATATTTTTGCTAAGCTAGACCAAAACAGTCTTCTAAAAATGGAATTAACTACAGGGAACCTCATCTCCAAATAAAGAAACTAGCAGCTCTGACCGTTTGCACATTAAATTTCAAGCAAAGATTGAGCTCAGCACTAGTAATAGAGATATCTGCTGGGGGTTCATCCAAAGATAGCCACTGGCATAAAATCTGGTCTGAAATGTGTCCATGCAAATTTGGATAATCCAATCTGGGCACTTCTGATTCGGAAACTATTGCTCTAACCATTGAACGACCCTGTTGCTCAGATGATATTTTTGCTAATCTAGACCAAAACAATCTTCTATAATGGGAATTAACTACAGGGAACCTTATTTCCAAATAGAGAAACTAGTAGATCTGACCCTTTTCACATTAAATTTCAAGCACAGATTGAGCTCAACACTAGTAATAGAAATACCTGGTGTGGGTTCATAATACAAAGATAGCCAGTGGCATAAAATCTGGGCTGAAATTTGTCCATGCAAATTTGGATACGCCAATCTGTGCAAGTCTGATTCGGAATCAATTGCTCTAAATACTGATCGACACTGCCGCACTACATGTTATTTGCTTAGATGATATTTTTGCTAAGCTAGGCCAAATCAGTCTTCTAAAATTGGAATTATCTACAGGGAACCTCATCCCCAAATAGCGAAACTAGCAGCTCTGCCCATTTGCACATTAAATTTCAAGCACAGATTGAGCTCAATTGAGATATCTGCTGTGGGCTCATAATCCTAGGATAGCCAGTGGTAAAATCTGGGCTGAAATGTGTCCATGCAAATTTGGATACGCCAATCTGTGCAAGTCTGATTCGGAATCAATTGCTCTAAATACTGATCGACACTGCCGCACTACATGTTATTTGCTTAGATGATATTTTTGCTAAGCTAGGCCAAATCAGTCTTCTAAAATTGGAATTATCTACAGGGAACCTCATCCCCAAATAGCGAAACTAGCAGCTCTGCCCATTTGCACATTAAATTTCAAGCACAGATTGAGCTCAATTGAGATATCTGCTGTGGGCTCATAATCCTAGGATAGCCAGTGGTAAAATCTGGGCTGAAATGTGTCCATGCAAATTTGGATACGCCAATCTGTGCAAGTCTGATTCGGAATCAATTGCTCTAAATACTGATCGACACTGCCGCACTACATGTTATTTGCTTAGATGATATTTTTGCTAAGCTAGGCCAAATCAGTCTTCTAAAATTGGAATTATCTACAGGGAACCTCATCCCCAAATAGCGAAACTAGCAGCTCTGCCCATTTGCACATTAAATTTCAAGCACAGATTGAGCTCAATTGAGATATCTGCTGTGGGCTCATAATCCTAGGATAGCCAGTAGAAAATCTGGGCTGAAATGTGTCCATGCAAATTTGGATACGCCAATCTGGTTGCGTTTTATTGGAAATCTATTTCTCTGACCACTGAGTAACCCTGCCGCACTAGATGTTTGTTGCTTAGATATTTTTGCTAATCAAGACGAAGACAACCTATAATGGGAATTAACTACAGGGAACCTCATCCCCAAATAGAGAAACTAGCCGCTCTAACCATTTGCAAATCAAATTTCAAGCACAGATTGAGCTCAACACTGGTAATTGAGATATCTGCTGTGGGTTCATAATACATAGATAGCCAATGGCATAAAATCTGGGATGAAATTTGGATACGCCAATCTGTGCACGTCTGATTCGGAATCAATTGCTCTAAATACTGATCGACCCTGCCGCACTAGATGTTTGTTGCTTAGATGATATTTTTGCTAAGCTAGACCAAAACAGTCTTCTAAAAATGGAATTAACTACAGGGAACCTCATCTCCAAATAAAGAAACTAGCAGCTCTGACCGTTTGCACATTAAATTTCAAGCAAAGATTGAGCTCAGCACTAGTAATAGAGATATCTGCTGGGGGTTCATCCAAAGATAGCCACTGGCATAAAATCTGGTCTGAAATGTGTCCATGCAAATTTGGATAATCCAATCTGGGCACTTCTGATTCGGAAACTATTGCTCTAACCATTGAACGACCCTGTTGCTCAGATGATATTTTTGCAAATCTAGACCAAAACAATCTTCTATAATGGGAATTAACTACAGGGAACCTTATTTCCAAATAGAGAAACTAGTAGATCTGACCCTTTTCACATTAAATTTCAAGCACAGATTGAGCTCAACACTAGTAATAGAAATACCTGGTGTGGGTTCATAATACAAAGATAGCCAGTGGCATAAAATCTGGGCTGAAATTTGTCCATGCAAATTTGGATACGCCAATCTGTGCAAGTCTGATTCGGAATCAATTGCTCTAAATACTGATCGACACTGCCGCACTACATGTTATTTGCTTAGATGATATTTTTGCTAAGCTAGGCCAAATCAGTCTTCTAAAATTGGAATTATCTACAGGGAACCTCATCCCCAAATAGCGAAACTAGCAGCTCTGCCCATTTGCACATTAAATTTCAAGCACAGATTGAGCTCAATTGAGATATCTGCTGTGGGCTCATAATCCTAGGATAGCCAGTGGTAAAATCTGGGCTGAAATGTGTCCATGCAAATTTGGATACGCCAATCTGTGCAAGTCTGATTCGGAATCAATTGCTCTAAATACTGATCGACACTGCCGCACTACATGTTATTTGCTTAGATGATATTTTTGCTAAGCTAGGCCAAATCAGTCTTCTAAAATTGGAATTATCTACAGGGAACCTCATCCCCAAATAGCGAAACTAGCAGCTCTGCCCATTTGCACATTAAATTTCAAGCACAGATTGAGCTCAATTGAGATATCTGCTGTGGGCTCATAATCCTAGGATAGCCAGTGGTAAAATCTGGGCTGAAATGTGTCCATGCAAATTTGGATACGCCAATCTGTGCAAGTCTGATTCGGAATCAATTGCTCTAAATACTGATCGACACTGCCGCACTACATGTTATTTGCTTAGATGATATTTTTGCTAAGCTAGGCCAAATCAGTCTTCTAAAATTGGAATTATCTACAGGGAACCTCATCCCCAAATAGCGAAACTAGCAGCTCTGCCCATTTGCACATTAAATTTCAAGCACAGATTGAGCTCAATTGAGATATCTGCTGTGGGCTCATAATCCTAGGATAGCCAGTGGTAAAATCTGGGCTGAAATGTGTCCATGCAAATTTGGATACGCCAATCTGGTTACGTCTTATTTGAAATTTATTTTTCTAACCACTGAGCAACCCTGCCGCACTAGATCTTTGTTGCTTAGATGATATTTTTCCTAATGAGGACTAAAACCACCTATAATGGGAATTAACTACAGGGAACCTCATCCCCAAATAGAGAAACTAGCCGCTCTAACCATTTGCAAATCAAATTTCAAGCACAGATTGAGCTCAACACTGGTAATTGAGATATCTGCTGTGGGTTCATAATCCAAAGATAGGCAGCTGCATAAAATCTGAGCTGTAAAATGTCCATGCAAATTTGGATACGCCAATCTGTGCACGTCTGATTCGGAATCAATTGCTCTAACCACTGAGCGACCATGCCGCACTAGATGACTGTTGCTTAGATGATATTTTTGCTAAGCTAGACCAAAACAGTCTTCTAAAAATGGAATTAACTACAGGGAACCTCATCTCCAAATAAAGCAACTAGCAGCTCTGACCGTTTGCACATGAAATTTCAAGCAAAGATTGAGCTCAGCACTAGTAATACAGATATCTGCTGTGGGTTCATCCAAAGATAGCCACTGGCATAAAATCTGGTCTGAAATGTGTCCATGCAAATTTGGATAATCCAATCTGGGCACTTCTGATTCGGAAACTATTGCTCTAACCACTGAACGACCCTGTTGCACTAGATGTTTGTTGCTTAGATGATATTTTTGCTAAGCTAGACCAAAACAATCTTCTATAATGGGAATTAACTACAGGGAACCTTATTTCCAAATAGAGAAACTAGTAGATCTGACTATTTTCACAATAAATTTCAAGCACAGATTGAGCTCAACACTGGTAATAGAAATACCTGGTGTGGGTTCATAATACAAAGATAGCCAGTGGCATAAAATCTGGGCTGAAATTTGTCCATGCAAATTTGGATACGCCAATCTGTGCAAGTCTGATTCGGAATCAATTGCTCTAAATACTGATCGACACTGCCGCACTACATGTTATTTGCTTAGATGATATTTTTGCTAAGCTAGGCCAAATCAGTCTTCTAAAATTGGAATTATCTACAGGGAACCTCATCCCCAAATAGCGAAACTAGCAGCTCTGCCCATTTGCACATTAAATTTCAAGCACAGATTGAGCTCAATTGAGATATCTGCTGTGGGCTCATAATCCTAGGATAGCCAGTGGTAAAATCTGGGCTGAAATGTGTCCATGCAAATTTGGATACGCCAATCTGTGCAAGTCTGATTCGGAATCAATTGCTCTAAATACTGATCGACACTGCCGCACTACATGTTATTTGCTTAGATGATATTTTTGCTAAGCTAGGCCAAATCAGTCTTCTAAAATTGGAATTATCTACAGGGAACCTCATCCCCAAATAGCGAAACTAGCAGCTCTGCCCATTTGCACATTAAATTTCAAGCACAGATTGAGCTCAATTGAGATATCTGCTGTGGGCTCATAATCCTAGGATAGCTAGTGGTAAAATCTGGGCTGAAATGTGTCCATGAAAATTTGGATACGCCAATCTGGTTACGGATTATTGGAAATCTATTTCTCTAACCACTGAGCAACCTTGCCGCACTAGATGTTTGTTGCTTAGATGATATTTTTGCTAATCAAGACCAAACCAACCTATAATGGGAATTTACTACAGGGAACCTCATCCCCAAATAGAGAAACTAGCCGCTCTAACCATTTGCAAATCAAATTTCAAGCACAGATTGAGCTCAACACTGGTAATAGATATATCTGCTGTGGGTTCATAATCCAAAGATAGGCAGCTGCATAAAATCTGAGCTGTAAAATGTCTATGCCAATTTGGATACGCCAATCTGTGCACGTCTGGTTCTGAATCTATTTCTCTAACCACTGAGCGACCATGCCGCACTAGATGACTGTTGCTTAGATGATATTTTTGCTAAGCTAGACCAAAACAGTCTTCAAAAATTGGAATTAACTACAGGGAACCTCATCTCCAAATAAAGCAACTAGCAGCTCTGACCGTTTGCACATGAAATTTCAAGCAAAGATTGAGCTCAGCACCAGTAATACAGATATCTGCTGTGGGTTCATCCAAAGATAGCCACTGGCATAAAATCTGGTCTGAAATGTGTCCATGAAAATTTGGATAATCCAATCTGGGCACTTCTGATTCGGAAACTATTGCTCTAACCACTGAACGACCCTGTTGCATTTGCAAATCAAGTTTCAGGCACAGATTGAGCTCAACACTGGTAATTGAGATGCCTGCTGTGGGTTCATAATACAAAGATAGCCAGTGGCATAAAATCTGGGCTGAAATTTGTCCATGCAAATTTGGATACGCCAAACTGTGCAAGTCTGATTCGGAATCAATTGCTCTAAATACTGATCGACACTGCCGCACTACATGTTTGTTGCTTAGATGATATTTTTGCTGCTTAGTCCAAATCAGTCTTCTAAAAATTAGAATTAACTACAGGGAACCTCATCCCCAAATAGAGTAACTAGGAGCTCTGATCATTTGCGCATAGAATTTCAAGCACAGATTGAGCTCAACACTGGTAATAGAGATATCTGCTGTGGGTTCATCCAAGGATAGCCACTGGCATAAAATCTGGTCTGAAATGTGTCCATGCAAATTTGGCTACGCCAATCTGTGCACTTCTGATTCGGAACCTATTGCTTTAACCACTGAACGAACCTGCTGCACTAGATGTTTGTTTCTTAGATGATATTCTTGCTAAGCTAGACCAAATCAATCTTCTATAATGGGAATTAACTACAGGGAACCCCATCCCCAAATAGAGAAACTAGCAGCTCTGCCCATTTGCACATTAAATTTCAAGCACAGATTGAGCTCAATTGAGATATCTGCTGTGTGCTCATAATCCTAGGATAGCCAGGGGTAATATCTGGGCTGAAATGTGTCCATACAAATTTGGATACGCCAATCTGGTTACGTCTTATTGGAAATCTATTTCTCTAACCACTGAGCAAACCTGCCGCACAAGATGTTTGTTGCTTAGATGATGTTTTTGCTAATCAAGACCAAAACAACCTATAATGTTAATTTACTACAGGGAACCTCATCCCCAAATAGAGAAACTAGCCGCTCTAACCATTTGCAAATCAAATTTCAAGCACAGATTGAGCTCAACACTGGTAATTGAGATATCTGCTGTGGGTTCATAATACATAGATAGCCAATGGCATAAAATCTGGGATGAAATTTGGATACGCCAATCTGTGCACGTCTGATTCGGAATCAATTGCTCTAAATACTGATCGACCCTGCCGCACTAGATGTTTGTTGCTTAGATGATATTTTTGCTAATCAAGACCAAAACAACCTATAATGTGAATTTACTACAGGGAACCTCATCCCCAAATAGAGAAACTAGCCGCTCTAACCATTTGCAAATCAAGTTTCAAGCACAGATTGAGCTCAACACTGGTAATTGAGATACCTGCTGTGGGTTCATAATACAAAGATAGACAGTGGCCTAAAATCTTGGGTGAAACTTGTCCATGCAAATTTGGATACGCCAATTTGTGCTTGTGTGATTCGGAATCAGTTGCTCTAAATACTGATCGACCCTGCCGCACAAGATGTTTGTCGCTTAGATGATATTTTTGCTAAGCTAGTCCAAATCAGTCGTCTAAAATTGGAATTAACTACAGGGAACCTCATCCCCAAATAGAGTAACTAGGAGCTCTGATCATTTGCACATAGAATTTCAAGCACAGGTTGAGCTCAACACTGGTAATAGATATATCTGCTGTGGGTTCATAATCCAAAGATAGCCAGCTGCATAAAATCTGAGCTGTAATATGTCTATGCCGATTTGGATACGCCAATCTGTGCACGTCTGGTTCGGAATCTATTTCTCTAAGCACTGAGCGACCCTGCTGCACTAGATGTTTGTTGCTCAGATGATATTTTTGCTAAGCTGGACCAAAACAACCTTCTATAATGCGAATTAACTACAGGGAACCTCATCTCCAAATAGAGAAACTAGCCGTTCTAACCATTTGCAATTCAAATTTCAAGCATAGATTGAGCTCAACACTGGTAATAGAGATATCTGCTGTGGGTTCATAATCCAAAGATAGCCAGCTGCATAAAATCTGAGCTGTAATATGTCTATGCTGATTTGGATACGCCAATCTGTGTACTTCTGATTCGGAACCTATTGCTCTAACCACTGAACGACCCTGCTGCACTAGATGCTTGTTGCTTAGATGATATATTTGCTAAGCTAGTCCAAATCAGTCTTCTAAAATTGGAATTAACTACAGGGAACCTCATCCCCAAATAGAGAAACTAGCAGCTCTGCCCATTTGCACATTAAATTTCAAGCACAGATTGAGCTCAATTGAGATATCTGCTGTTTGCTCATAATCCTAGGATAGCCAGTGGTAAAATCTGGGCTGAAATGTGTCCATGCAAATTTGGATACGCCAATCTGGTTACGTCTTATTGGAAATCTATTTCTCTAACCACTGAGCAAACCTGCCGCACAAGATGTTTGTTGCTTAGATGATATTTTTGCTAATCAAGACCAAAACAACCTATAATGTGAATTTACTACAGGGAACCTCATCCCCAAATAGAGAAACTAGCCGCTCTAACCATTTGCAAATCAAATTTCAAGCACAGATTGAGCTCAACACTGGTAATTGAGATATCTGCTGTGGGTTCATAATACATAGATAGCCAATGGCATAAAATCTGGGATGAAATTTGGATACGCCAATCTGTGCACGTCTGATTCGGAATCAATTGCTCTAAATACTGATCGACCCTGCCGCACTAGATGTTTGTTGCTTAGATGATATTTTTGCTAAGCTAGGCCAAATCAGTCTTCTAAAATTGGAATTAACTACAGGGAACCTCATCCCCAAATAGAGTAACTAGGAGCTCTGATCATTTGCACATAGAATTTCAAGCACAGATTGAGCTCAACACTGGTAATTGAGATACCTGGTGTGGGTTTATTATACAAAGATAGCCAGTGGCATAAAATCTGGGCTGAAATTTGTCCATGCAAATTTGGATACGCCAATCTGTGCACGTCTGATTCGGAATCAATTGCTCTAAATACTGATCGACACTGCCACACTAAATGTTACTTGCTTAGATGATATTTTTGCTAAGCTAGGCCAAATCAGTCTTCTAAAATTGGAATTATCTACAGGGAACCTCATCCCCAAATAGCGAAACCAGCAGCTCTGCCCATTTGCACATTAAATTTCAAGCACAGATTGAGCTCAATTGAGATATCTGCTGTGGGCTCATAATCCTAGGATAGCCAGTGGTAAAATCTGGGCTGAAATGTGTCCATGCAAATTTGGATACGCCAATCTGGTTACGTCTTATTTGAAATCTATTTCTCTAACCACTGAGCAACCTTGCCGCACTAGATGTTTGTTGCTTAGATGATATTTTTGCTAATCAAGACCAAAACAACCTATAATGGGAATTTACTACAGGGAACCTCATCCCCAAATAGAGAAACTAGCCGCTCTAACCATTTGCAAATCAAATTTCAAGCACAGATTGATCTCAACACTGGTAATTGAGATACCTGCTGTGGGTTCATAATACAAAGATAGCCAGTGGCATAAAATCTTGGCTGAAATTTGTACTTGCAAATTTGGATACGCCAATCTGTGCACGTCTGATTCGGAATCAATTGCTCAAACCACTGAACGACCCTGATGCACTAGATGATTGTTGCTAAGATGATATTTTTGCTAAGCTATACCAAAACAGTCTTCTAAAATTGGAATTAACTACAGGGAACCTCATCTCCAAATAAAGAAACTAGCAGCTCTGACCATTTGCACATTAAATTTCAAGCACAGATTGAGCTCAGCACTAGTAATAGAGATATCTGCTGTGGGTTCATCCAAATATAGCCACTGGCATAAAATCTGGTCTGAAATGTGTCCATGCAAATTTGGCTACGCCAATCTGTGCACTTCTGATTCGGAACCTATTGCTCTAACCACTGAACGACCCTGCTGCACTAGATGTTTGTTGCTTAGATGATATTTTTGCTAAGCTAGACCAAAACAATCTTCTATAATGGGAATTAACTACAGGGAACCCCATCCGCAAATAGAGAAATTAGCAGCTCTGCCCATTTGTACATATAATTTCAAGCACAGATTGAGCTCAATTGAGATATCTACTGTGTGCTCATAATCCTAGGATAGCCAGTGGTAAAATCTGGGATGAAATGTGTCCATGCAAATTTGGATACGCCAATCTGGTTACGTCTTATTGGAAATCTATTTCTCTAACCACTGAGCAAACCTGCCGCACAAGATGTTTGTTGCTTAGATGATATTTTTGCTAATCAAGACCAAAACAACCTATAATGTGAATTTACTACAGGGAACCTCATCCCCAAATAGAGAAACTAGCCGCTCTAACCATTTGCAAATCAAGTTTCAGGCACAGATTGAGCTCAACACTGGTAATTGAGATGCCTGCTGTGGGTTCATAATACAAAGATAGCCAGTGGCATAAAATCTAGGCTGAAATTTGTCCATGCAAATTTCGATACGCCAATCTGTGCACGTCTGATTCGGAATCAATTGCTCTAAATACTGATCGACCCTGCCGCACTAGATGTTTGTTGCTTAGATGATATTTTTGCTAAGCTAGGCCAAATCAGTCTTCTAAAATTGGAATTAACTACAGGGAACCTCATCCCCAAATAGAGTAACTAGGAGCTCTGATCATTTGCACATAGAATTTCAAGCACAGATTGAGCTCAACACTGGTAATTGAGATATCTGCTGTGGGTTCATAATCCAAAGATAGCCAGTGGCATAAAATCTGGGCTGAAATTTGTCCATGCAAATTTGGATACGCCAATCTGTGCACGTCTGATTCGGAATCAATTGCTCTAAATACTGATCGACACTGCCACACTAAATGTTACTTGCTTAGATGATATTTTTGCTAAGCTAGGCCAAATCAGTCTTCTAAAATTGGAATTATCTACAGGGAACCTCATCCCCAAATAGCGAAACTAGCAGCTCTGCCCATTTGCACATTAAATTTCAAGCACAGATTGAGCTCAATTGAGATATCTGCTGTGGGCTCATAATCCTAGGATAGCCAGTGGTAAAATCTGGGCTGAAATGTGTCCATGCAAATTTGGATACGCCAATCTGTGCACGTCTGATTCGGAATCAATTGCTCTAACCACTGATCGACCCTGCCGCACTAGATGTTTGTTGCTTAGATGATATTTTTGCTAAGCTAGACCAAAACAATCTTCTATAATGGGAATTAACTACAGGGAACCTCATCCCCAAATAGAGAAACTAGCCGCTCTAACCATTTGCAAATCAAATTTCAAGCACAGATTGAGCTCAACACTGGTAATTGAGATACCTGCTGTGGGTTCATAATACAAAGATAGCCAGTGGCATAAAATCTGGGCCATGCAAATTTGGATACGCCAATCTGTGCACGTCTGATTCGGAATCAATTGCTCTAAATACTGATCGACCCTGCCGCACTAGATGTTTGTTGCTTAGATGATATTTTTGCTAAGCTAGACCAAAACAGTCTTCTAAAAATGGAATTAACTACAGGGAACCTCATCTCCAAATAAAGAAACTAGCAGCTCTGACCGTTTGCACATTAAATTTCAAGCACAGATTGAGCTCAACACTAGTAATAGAGATATCTGCTGTGGGTTCATCCAAAGATAGCCACTGGCATAAAATCTGGTCTGAAATGTGTCCATGCAAATTTGGATAATCCAATCTGGGCACTTCTGATTCGGAAACTATTGCTCTAACCATTGAACGACCCTGTTGCTCAGATGATATTTTTGCTAATCTAGACCAAAACAATCTTCTATAATGGGAATTAACTACAGGGAACCTTATTTCCAAATAGAGAAACTAGTAGATCTGACCATTTTCACATTAAATTTCAAGCACAGATTGAGCTCAACACTAGTAATAGAAATACCTGGTGTGGGTTCATAATACAAAGATAGCCAGTGGCATAAAATCTGGGCTGAAATTTGTCCATGCAAATTTGGATACGCCAATCTGTGCACGTCTGATTCGGAATCAATTGCTCTAAATACTGATCGACACTGCCGCACTAAATGTTACTTACATTGATGATATTTTTGCTAAGCTAGGCCAAATCAGTCTTCTAAAATTGGAATTATCTACAGGGAACCTCATCCCCAAATAGCGAAACTAGCAGCTCTGCCTATTTGCACATTAAATTTCAAGCACAGATTGAGCTCAATTGAGATATGTTGGGCTCATAATCCTAGGATAGCCAGTAGAAAATCTGGGCTGAAATGTGTCCATGCAAATTTGGATACGCCAATCTGGTTGCGTCTTATTGGAAATCTATTTCTCTGACCACTGAGTAACCCTGCCGCACTAGATGTTTGTTGCTTAGATATTTTTGCTAATCAAGACGAAAACAACCTATAATGGGAATTAACTACAGGGAACCTCATCCCCAAATAGAGAAACTAGCCGCTCTAACCATTTGCAAATCAAATTTCAAGCACAGATTGAGCTCAACACTGGTAATTGAGATATCTGCTGTGGGTTCATAATACATAGATAGCCAATGGCATAAAATCTGGGATGAAATTTGGATACGCCAATCTGTGCAAGTCTGATTCGGAATCAATTGCTCTAAATACTGATCGACACTGCCGCACTACATGTTATTTGCTTAGATGATATTTTTGCTAAGCTAGGCCAAATCAGTCTTCTAAAATTGGAATTATCTACAGGGAACCTCATCCCCAAATAGCGAAACTAGCAGCTCTGCCCATTTGCACATTAAATTTCAAGCACAGATTGAGCTCAATTGAGATATCTGCTGTGGGCTCATAATCCTAGGATAGCCAGTGGTAAAATCTGGGCTGAAATGTGTCCATGCAAATTTGGATACGCCAATCTGTGCAAGTCTGATTCGGAATCAATTGCTCTAAATACTGATCGACACTGCCGCACTACATGTTATTTGCTTTGATGATATTTTTGCTAAGCTAGGCCAAATCAGTCTTCTAAAATTGGAATTATCTACAGGGAACCTCATCCCCAAATAGCGAAACTAGCAGCTCTGCCCATTTGCACATTAAATTTCAAGCACAGATTGAGCTCAATTGAGATATCTGCTGTGGGCTCATAATCCTAGGATAGCCAGTGGTAAAATCTGGGCTGAAATGTGTCCATGCAAATTTGGATACGCCAATCTGGTTACGTCTTATTGGAAATCTATTTCTCTAACCACTGAGCAACCTTGCCGCACTAGATGTTTGTTGCTTAGATGATATTTTTGCTAATCAAGACCAAACCAACCTATAATGGGAATTTACTACAGGGAACCTCATCCCCAAATAGAGAAACTAGCCGCTCTAACCATTTGCAAATCAAATTTCAAGCACAGATTGAGCTCAACACTGGTAATTGAGATATCTGCTGTGGGTTCATAATACATAGATAGCCAGTGGCATAAAATCTGGGCTGAAATTTGTCCATGCAAATTTGGATACGCCAATCTGTGCAAGTCTGATTCGGAATCAATTGCTCTAAATACTGATCGACACTGCCGCACTACATGTTATTTGCTTAGATGATATTTTTGCTAAGCTAGGCCAAATCAGTCTTCTAAAATTGGAATTATCTACAGGGAACCTCATCCCCAAATAGCGAAACTAGCAGCTCTGCCCATTTGCACATTAAATTTCAAGCACAGATTGAGCTCAATTGAGATATCTGCTGTGGGCTCATAATCCTAGGATAGCCAGTGGTAAAATCTGGGCTGAAAT
>JAQBSW010009443.1:0-28724 GCA_029291075.1 Eudiplozoon nipponicum
AGTAAATAATTCAAAAAAAATTAAATTGGACTGGAACAAAAACATAACTAACAGGCAAATATGTATCAGGTTATATATGCAGGTATGTATTAGGTGTTGCGAACCTAGTAACAAATTAGTTCAGTTGTGACCAGAAGGATAAACCAAAGGCAGCATGAACGGAAAGTATAATCTCATGCACATTCGTTTCGTGCTTACTGGCGACTCATCAGTAGGAGCCGGTATTACGCCCTTTAACCACTATATATTTGGTCGAAGAATGTGGGATAATAGGACGGTACAATCTCCTAGACGAATGTGTAAACCTGCAATAGTGAAGCTAACATCGTATAGTCAACGACAATGCGACTTCAACGCTAACTCACACTATATAATATATATACCGAGTCTGTAAAGGATACTAACACTATGGCTATTGTGTTAGTAACCGATACCAACATTATTGTACCGAAAAGTACATGGTACTAACACTATGGTTTCCGAGTCGGAACATGGTACCAACATGATGGATATAAATTTATGCTATAGTTCACCGAAATTGAGAATTACAACAATTTCTGAACACCTGTTACTCCAGTAAATCCATACACTCTGGCCTTCATCGATATCAGTTATCACATTTCGCGGTAAGCGTGACATCATTCAATTCAATATATTACAGTTAAATACTGTTTGTTGCGAAGAGCTAATATATATGCAAGTATGTATTAGGTGTTGCGAACCTAGTAACAAATTAGTTCAGTTGTGACCAGAAGGATAAACCAAAGGCAGCATGAACGGAAAGTATAATCTCATGCACATTCGTTTCGTGCTTACTGGCGACTCATCAGTAGGAGCCGGTATTACGCCCTTTAACCACTCTATATTTTGGTCGAAAAATGTACCGTCCGATTATTACATTCGTGACCAAATATATAGTGGTTAAGGGGCGTAATACCGGCTCCTACTGATGAGTCGCCAGTAAGCACGAAACGAATGTGCATGAGATTATACTTTCCGTTCATGCTGCCTTTGCTTTATCCTTCTGGTCACAACTGAACTAATTTGTTACTAGGTTCGCAACACCTAATACATACCTGCATAACTAACAGGCCTTCAAAAATAACATTTGTACCGCTATTTACAACACATCATTAAATTGAGGTCACGCCCACAACTACAGCGATGCACACCACATAATTTTACGCAAAAGTAGTTGTCTAAATTGCGCAATACAAAGACAGACCTAGCTAAGAAGCGATTGGCTATGACAAATTTACAGTTGTGATTGGATGACCGAAAATCTTAACGAACCTAGAAGATAATCATATATATATATACATATATATATATATATATATATATATATATATATATATATATTGTTAGTTATAAACTAAGCATCGTAAAATGTAGAAAACACAATTTATCCTAAGACCGGTTTTGACCCTGTTGGGAACTCTTTAAGTAATGTCTAAAATTTGCAACGATCATAACCTGAAGATATCGAAAAAGTACAAAACGGGTCTACAGGAAAAATTGTCTTGTCTGCATCATACGTCTTGTTTATACTGGCAAATGTGAATATAATTGAGTTCATGTTCATATGAAACTCTGATTTAAAATAGGGACAAAAGTCTTTAAATTTCGATTTAAAATCGTCTTATAGACCGTACATTGCGACTTGTGTTCTGGTTCCTATTGTTTGGCAACATTACATGTTTTCTGCTATGATTAATCACTTATAAATGAAAATTAACGCGTCAGGGTTCTTTGAAAATGTGTTTGTGTCTTGCTCATAATGAAATAAATATCTGTGTATCTTCAAATTTAATCGGTCGACGGCATTTATAATCAACCAATTAATAGCACTCTTGAAAAAATCTAGCTCGTGTCGATAAAGAATACCGATGCGGAGATCTGATGCTGAGATCTGGTGTCCACATTTTAAAGTAGCAGGTTCTGAGTTTCTACTACATTCTTAGTTATTTGTTTTACCATTTTCTCATTTGCATGTGCCGAAGCTGAGCACCATAATTTGCAAAATCTGTAAAGCAACTGGTCATTTTCTATGCACCAAAAATTGTTAAAAATCTTTAAGAGGCCTCTACAAATCCGCATTTAAATTGCATATAATGACAAGGCCGTCCCACGGCACTTAGAATCATTTATAACTTTCGTTTCAGCTATTGTTATGCATTTTTTAGTTGAATTGTATAGAAGCTTACATTTATTCTAAAACAGGAATGTAAAACACGGTTAGATATAGACCTATTGCTTTTTACCTGAAACCAGATAAACAATAATATCTCATACATAAAATATATACTCAAATTTTTGAAAGGCAAAGAGAATAAATCTGTATTAAATGCACGAATTAAACAATAACAAACAGGAAGCGGGAAACGTAAACGGTGACACACGCACTACAAAGAAACACACAAGCAATTACCAGCGTAAATTTAAATCATCTACGAAATTCTTTTTTTAATTAACTAAAGATAATGGATTTTGCATACACCAGCCTCCGTTGGGCGTTATAAATTTTCTATTTTTTCTTTGAAGAACACTTGGAAATCCGCCAGATTTGGAGTTTGATTTAGTATGAATTGTATATATGTCATATTTTAGCTTTTTGATTATTATCTATACATTGAAACGTATGTGTTAAATGAGTGCTATATATATAAATATGTATATATATATATATATATATATATATATATCAATTCAGTACAAATGAACAGGGTTTTGTCTTTATTGGCACTTAGTAATTATTTCCTGGCATTCACGCGACCAAGTATCGAACTGGGTAATAATTGCCACATAAACCGCGCCATATATGCACTTTTTAGTTATATAACAACTTTGTCTGTCATTAGTTTTTTTCTAGCCTATTAAGCATCTCATTCGACCTAGAGTTCTCACTAGTTAACTCAGATTTGTCGCAACAAAGCATACACGATGCCATTTGGTGGATCTTATTATTAATATGTCGGCATTGAAAACTAAACCTTTGATAAAGTGGTGACCAGTTCTTAATTTAGGATGCAAGCGATTTCAAATAAGCTCTACATGAAGAGAAGACTGGTTAGAAAGGAATTCGTTGGCATATACCTAAAATTTTATGCGGTTCGCGGCTTTGGTGTTGCTGTAGAGCAGCTGCGAGCCTCCGAAATAAACGTGCCTGGTTCGAGGACTTGCCGCGGCATTATTGGCAAATAATAAATAGGTGTCAAAAAAGGGCGCAGGCATTCTTATTGATTAATTGTATTTGCTATCGAATTCATTGTTTATTTTATACTGGCATAATATAAATGACAAAATCTTGCGATTAAATATATATATATATATATATATATATATATAATAAAATAAAAACGTCTAATTGTAATTTAATTTGCATTTTGCAGTGTTATTTAAGAACGTTTTAACGTAAAATATACAACTTTTGAATATCTTCTGATTTATCTCCAGCACAAAGGTTATGTTGTTTTCCTTGCTTTGGGTTGAAATGGAATTAATTGCATAGCATACTAAAGACCTCCTGTAAACCTGGTGTTAAATAATTGATTGCGTCAGGAAAATCTACATGAAATTATATTTTTTTAAAAACATTAGCTTACTTCGAGCTCTTGAATATAGTACTAAAAAACATTTGTAAACAACTTCATTACCACGGAAACATTTAAATAAAATCTTTCTCGTTCAAATGAGTCTTTGTGAATAAATCTTCAAATTCTAATCGTCTCCATGAACACAGACTACTTAACTTATTTTACTGGTAACAATTTGTAATGGGTCGGAATCTTACCAAAATAACATGTTGCTGCAAATTAAATTAAATGTTTTTTTTCCAATGTATTCACCAACTTTAGCCAACAAGCTTAGAATTAATACAATCAAGGCTTCGATCATGATATAAACACCTAACCCATTAAGTACATCCATTTGTCAGTATAAACTAAGAATTGTATAGTGTAGAAAAGGCAATTCATCCAGTAGACCGGTTTCGTCCTTATTGGGAACTCATCATGTACTGGCCAGAATTTGCCGCGGACAGGACTCGAACCTGGGCACGTCTGCTTCGGAATCTGGTGCTCTAACCACTGAGCCATCCTGCCGCACACTACACTGCACACAAGTTTCAGTTATATACTAACTAATGTAACTTGGTTAGTCTATTTTTCCTTTAGGTGGAGCTCATATGGCATCCATTTAGACCCAAAATTCCAACTAACCATCCCCAATCTGTCATTACTGAACAGACACCACACTACATGAGGAAGTGGTATTGAAATGAACATTTATATAATTAAACGAACATTGGTTGCGCGGGTGGTGATAACAATTATTATAATCAAGGTTGCGGTCTTGATATAAACACCTGACCCATTAATTACATCCATATGTCAGTATAAACTAAGAATTGTATAGTGTAGAAAAGGCAATTCATCCAGCAGACCGGTTTCGTCCTTATTTGCAAATCATCACGTTCTGGCTCGAACCTGGGCGCGTCTGCTTCGGAATCTGGTGCTCTAACCACTGAGCCGCCCCGCCGCACACTACATATACATTTTAAGTTGCATACTAATTAAATTAACACGGTTAGTCTATTTTCTTATTAATGGAACCAATATTGCATCCATTAAGAACCAAAGTTCCAACTAACAATACCCAATCTGCCATTATTGAGCAGACACCACGCTGAAGTTGCATTGAAATGAACATCTATAAAATTAAACGAACATTGCTTGCGTGGGCAGTGATAAAAATTACTAAATATCAAGGTTGTGTTTTGACATAAACACTTGACTCATTTAGTACTTACATTTGTCAGAAGAAACTAAGAATTGTGTAGTGTAGAAAAGGCAATTCATCCAGTAGACCGGTTTCGTCTTTATTAGGAACTCAGCACGTACCGTCCAGAATATGCCGCGGACAGAGTTCGAACCTGGGCACGTCTGCTAGTGCTCTAACCACTAAGCCACCCTGCCGAACACTAAACACAATTTTAAGTAATATATTAACTATTGTATCTCGGTTAGCCTTTTTTGAAGAGCTCATATGGCATCCATTTAGACTGAAAGTTCTAAATAACTGAAAAATCTATATCACTAATTGGTCAGGTGTTTATATCAAGATCGCTAATTTAATTATAGTAATTGCTAGCACCGCCTGCGCAACCATTGTTTGTTTGATTATATAAAAGTTTATTTCAATTGCACTTTCACATGTAGTGTTCAGTCTGTAAAATAATGACAGATTGTGGATGGCTAGTTGAAAGTTTGGATCTAAATGAATAGAAAATGAGCTCCACTTAAAAGAAATAAGACTAACCGAATTAAATTAGTTAGTATATAACTAAAAATTTGTGTTGAGTTCGGCAGGGTGGCTATTTGTTTAGAGCGTCAAATTCCGAAGCAGATGTACCCAGGTTCGAGCCCTGTCCGCGGCAAATTCTGGCCAGTACTTGATGAGTTCCCAATAAGGACGAAACCGGTCTACTGCATGAATTGTCTATTCTACACTACATAATTCTTGGTATATACTAATATATTCATGTGCTTAACTGGTCAGGTTTTTATATCGGGGTCGCAAATTTGATTATTTTAATTTTATTCACCGTCCGCACAACCAATGTTTGTTTAACTTAGAATTCGCTGCCGATACAATTAATTCGCAGATCGTGATGCAATACTCTCCTTGTTTCATGACACATAGATTTCACAGAAACTGATTTGCTCCAAATAGATGACTTATCCTATGCTGGGAATGAATTTATTAGATTAAATCTTCATCACATCTGTTTAATAATCTCGCATTAAAATCAGTATTACTTTATAGTGGTAGAATACTCGTTTATAGGGCAAGCATTGCAAATGCTGTTATTTGTGGAGAAAAATATAAAAAGTTTACAGGCTACTTTCAAATTTAATTTATATCATAAACGGTCTTTTTTGTTGTTCTCAATTATCCAGTTAAGCCATCAGATCCGGTCATACTGTATCATGACATAGCAGTGAAAAACGATCACATAACCATTTCAAAACCCGACCCAGTGCTGTTACTTGTTTTATCCTGCTCTTCGAAGAACGGCAACCCACCACCAAGCTATACGTGGAAGTTCAATGGAAAAGAGGTTCCGATTTCGTTTAAAGGCAGCAGAAAATCGCCAACAGGCCAAAACAGGCGATGGAGATCCAATGAACATCGAATGGTCAATCGTTTCTCAGCTGAAAGTGAAGGTGAGCTACGAAGTGTTGCACTTGCCTCTCCGTTAAATTATGGTTTTATCCGTCAAACTTGTAGTAAATTTCAGTATATTTTGTATTGAAGTACCACTCTGGTCACAAATCATTGTTGCTTACACTAGATATTGAGATTTAGTTGTTGTAACCAAAATTGAGATCCGACATATTAATGTGTAAATTTTCTAGTTCACTTTTACCAAGTAGAATGCACGTTTTTAGGAACAAATATTAGTGGATCCATCAAACTTTTATAAGTGGATGTTTAATTTATTGCTTGTATAACTCGTTTTAAACTTACCGCTCAATACAAGTCCGCAATTTTGCAGGATAATATGAGAAATTCCTATCCAAGTTTACTTGAAATTTCTTTATTAATACTGGAAAAGCAGAAATAATTAAGCGCTGCATTGGGTGTGTTTGATTGTAAATATTCAGACCAATAGGTAATGCACTTATATATATATATATATATATATATATATATATATATATATATATATATATATATCATCATGTCAGTCACACAAAAGTCAAGTGACTAATGTTTCACTGCCATATAACCATAAGGAGTGAAAAAATTATATAAGTGAATTTAGACAAATTATTATTGAGATTTACAAGAGAGAGAGGGGTAGAGTGAGAAGGAATACCTTGCTACTATGAATAAATTTATCAGGATAACTCACAGAAATGAGGCAAACTAAACCTCTCCACAACACCATTATGGCCAAGTTAGCATTCGGGCAAGGCGACATCAGCAACACAGCTTCCTTGCGGATTTCACTGTATCACGTCATAAACAAACCGAACCTCACAGCTAACTTTGCCCTACTAAGAAAAGAAAGTTACGAAGATGATTCTACTAGACATCTGCAACAAGATCGCCACTGAGCTCGATTCGCTGCCATATCGCTAAGGGTTTCTAACCAAGAACTGTAATGTGCACGAGGACCCCATCCCGGCAGACGAGTGGATCCTATACTACCCAATTTGGATGTAAGTGGCTTTAATTGTTTCTGCCATGTCAAAATCTGCCCACCTTGTTTCTTACGCCAATTTGGTGCTGGATGAGAGAACAGAGCTCTATTGGGCAATCGAAATTGAGGGCATACGCAAAACGTGACCGAGCCAACGAAGTTGATGGAGCCTTATTTGTTTTTCTAACGACGAGCACTTATTGTCAGATCCAAAAATACGTCTACGGATGTCAACGTTAGTTATTCGTTGTTGGTAACCAACATGTGCTATACTTCTCAAACAACGATGATCGAATGCCTGTAAGCGTCTCAGATCATCAACTCTAAGAGGCCAAGTTTCACTAGCGTATAGTAAGACTGCGCGTATAGATGCATTGTAAACACGACCTTTAAGGCAAAGTGAAATATTCGCGTTTCTCCCGAAATGACGAAGGTTCGAGAAAGCTACTCTAGCTTTCGCGATCCGAAATTCCCACCTCGTCGAACATATTGCCTACGTTATTGATAGAGCTTCCAAGATATGTAAACCTGTCGACCATGTCAAGATCTTCATTCCGCAGTCGCAACGTTGGAGTGAGTGGTGGGTGATCCTGTAACAGTATCTTATATTTAGAGGGTGTGAATTTCATACCGAAAGACGGAACGTCTGTTAATCTATTTAAGGTGGTCTGGACAGCATGCTGATTGTCGAATAATAGTACGATATCGTTCGCATAGTCAAGATCGACTAGTTTATCTCCCGGGAGAACTTCAACTCCAGCGTGTGTATGCATGTATGTATGTATGTATGTATGTATGTATGTATGTATGTATGTATGTATATACATACATATATATATATATTTTTTTTTTTTAAAGGATGTGAAGTTTATGCTGATAATAATTAGAGCAATTTCTAGGATTCTCTTCTGGGTTTTAAATTTTTTGCTTTTCTTGTTTTTTCAACATATGTTGATATATTTGTTTGTTAATTCTTTAAAAATATGCAAATTATTTTTACATCATATATTTTTTCATCGGAATGTTTCAATTAATGTTAGTACCAAATTAGGCAGTTAAAAAACGCCACTACGCAGAGTGACATTAAACATTCTCTTTTGATCTTAATCCTGATCAATCAGCCGTGCAGGTTTGTTAGGAGTGGAAGATTTTTTATTTGCTTTTTAACAGGATTTCACTGTATTAATTTGCCGTTTATACTTAATTATCACTAAAACTGAAAAAAATTCTCTATTTTACGTTTTAGAAGTATCTATTAAACACCTAGTTATTGTTTGATATTTTGTCTGTGTTAGCAAGGTTTAATCAATATAAGTTTAACTTATAGTTATTAATATCGTATCTTCTAAACTTGTTTGTTGCTGTATTGAGTATATATATTTCTACCAAGATTTTGGTATAATCAAAGGATATATTTATTATATTCTTTGTGTAGATGAATTTTTGTTGCCAAAGTCAGATTAATCGAATTGCCTTTACAAAAAACTAGGTTGTTTATTTATTTTTTTAATTATCCCTAAAGATTTATATTTTAATCGTGTATCGATTTAGTTGCAAATTTTTTAAACTCAGTTCTTGATCTATAATCTGATTACCTGCTTAGTTTATATGCGTGTATTTACAAATATTTGACATTTAAATTTCCATGTTCATTGTTATTAAAGCGGATATAAGCTATTACTGACATTTTGGTATTAATTAAGGGTTTGCAAAATCACTATTTTTTTAAAGTTAACTGAAACAAACTGCTACATTGATACCAGCAAACAACATATAGCTAACGTTATTAAAGGAAATAAAAAATTACTGTATTCAGACTGGTTTGATATCAATGTTTTTCTATTGAGCTAATGGTAAAATCTTGAGGAATGTCCTAGGCACTAAATTTATCTAAAATAAAAAAAGTATTAGAACATATAAAAGAGTTTCAAACGATTTTTTGAGGCAGCTAAAGTTAAGGGCATTAATCGTTATTCCTTATTTGTACTTATATATCAATTAGGACGTTGATATACAATTTAGTTCACACACACACATACACACACTATAATTGTTATAATGATATATATATATATATATATATATATATATATATATATATATATATATATATATACATTCAATTTTCATAGATGAGTTTAAAATACCTTTGTTTAAAAAATTTATAGGGTATAAGAAAAAACTAGACATAAAAGTAAATCAACCAAGTTAGAGGGGAGCGAATTATAATTAAAGTTGTTTCATATTATCGCGTTGAAATCTCATTACTTATACTTCTCGTGTTCCTGATTATCGAAAAATGCATCAATGTTGAACTTTTAATAAGTTTCTGTAAAGTTCGCAATATAAGTCGACCTCGAAAACGTACTCATAGATAACATATCATTAATTCCAACCAAAATATTAAAATTTCTGCAGGTAAAAATTCAATTGATCTATTGAACGCATTCTAAACTCAATTTATACGAAATTATATTTTAAAAAGTGTTGCGTAGCTTGATTTACTCGAAGTCTTATTTTAAATTTCGCTTCAAACTTTTTTTAGTATGTTCATTTTATATTTATTATTATTATTAATATTATTATTATTATTATTATTATTATTATTATTATTATTATTATTATTATTATTATTATTATTATTATTATTATTATTATTATTATTATTATTATTATTATTATTATTATTATTATTATTATTATTATTATTATTATTATTATTATTATTATTATTATTATTATTATTATTATTATTATTATTATTATTATAAGAAAGGAATATTAGTAAATTTAGCCTTCATTCATTAATCATAAATGTGAGTTCGTCACCAAATCTATCTCGTCGGAAATAACCTATTTCTGGAATGATAAAGTTAAAATACCTAGAAGATTAACTTTCATGATAGAAAAAAAAATTTTTTGTGTGTAAAGATCATGCAGTAATATGAACAGAGGCGGTCGATATGGTGATGCGCACCCACTAGCTAAAGCCTTTTTTTAATTGGCGCTTCTTTCGGCACAAAATCATTTTCTTCATTAAGCGGTGAAGAGATAATTTCAAAAATAATCACCTTCGACATTTGGTTACACTGTATCGTTTCTTGGTGTAAATACCTAAAAAATCTATTTTATTTCATGTTCGGAGTCTTCAAGAAACTTTTCGGGTGTTTTGAAAGGTAATCTCTGGTTATCAGCAAAGTTCTCTTCAAATTACCCTTTAAGTAATTATCAGCATGATACATATTATAAATAATGTGTTAGCTCTAAAGTCACATGACCGCAGACTCTATAATAAATTACTGATTAAAAGCACATTTGTATAGGCGTTTGCACCATCCGGCCATCGCATGTTTTTTGACCAAATTTATAATGCGTTTTCGATGTGGTACTGGCTTCTACTGGTGATTTGAGGATGTACCGTTTGTTCATGCTGAATTTGGCCTAAATTTATAGTCCTGGTTGTACCAATTCGCAACTAAGAATGCGATATCTAATATGGTTTAAGGTATACATTAATTCTCTGCAAGAAAGAGTGAGTAACATTTACTCATTTGTTGGTATCTTTCTTAAACTGCCAGTAAGATACAAACTACAGTATATCATTCCAAACGGCGATAATAGTTTGCGCTGGTAGTGATATAATTTATTTATTTAAATCAATGCAGCTTAATCGCAATAAACATGAATCTCGTTTACAATTAGTAAAACAACAAAGATCAACTATTAATGTCTTCGCGTGTTGTATTGAAAACACTTTATCCTTCAACTGATAACCGAAAAAATGAAAATCTTTGTTAATCTTACTTACTGACACTTTTCAAATTTGTACGTAAATATTTTGGGAACGACGAAAAACACATTATGAGAGTAATCAAACACTTTTTACTACTAATTACTTGATCTGCGTTTTGACTAACAAAGCTTTCATTTTTCCAGTAGTTTTCTTTTTGCAATATATTTCGGCCAAAATTACAGTAGGCCTTCATCAGTTGCATTTTGTTTCAGAAGTTTAACAAACGATACAATTGAAGCAAGCGCTTTATCTCCTCTAGCCATAATATTTATATTTATACTTCAGACTGAACTTTCATTAGGTATTCGCGTGTCACATGTGTGTGTGTGTCTGCATTTTCATAACTGTTGATTTCATCTAACTAATTTAGACCAGAGTGGCTGAATAATAATTTATCCATTGCATGCGTTAACTAGAAACAAGAAGCGTTTTTTACTGCTAGTCGTTTTGCTATGTTTTGTGATTGGCTAAACTTTTGCTTCTTGTTGATTTCAAATCGCCAAATATGATTCAAATAATAAAATATTTTATTGTGTATTATGTGTTGCGCAACTAGTAACAAATTGGATCAAACAGGGTCAAAATGATTAGATAGAGTCAGAATGAACGGAGGCTATAATCTCATGTACACATGCTGTTCGTGTTTTTTGGCGAATTATCAGTAGGAGCCAGTACTACGCCCCATACTCATTATATACTTGTTCAAGTAATGCGGAAAAATTTGACAGTAAAATTGCCTGTACGATTGTGTATATAAGCGGTAGAGGAGTTAATCTCATATAACATCTACAATAACGAGATTTTAAAACCAACTCACTATATATAATATATATGTATAGCCTTTAAATAGTACTAACACAACTGTTTTTAAAATGCCCAGTTGGTATATAATACAAACACAATTGATTTCATGGTATGCTAAAATTCACCAAAATTGAGAATTAAAAATTGCCTTGAACATATAGCAACTCCAGAAAATCCATACGCTCTGGCATTGATCGATATCATTTATTACTTTTCGCGGTAATCAGGACGTCATTAAAATATATATATATATATATATATATATATATATATATATATATATATATTGCAGAGAGTTAATATATTTGCATTTGTGTATTAAGTGTGCGCTCCTAGCAACAAATTATTTCATGTAGGACCAGAAGTATAAATGAAAGTCAGCATTAATGGAATTTATAATCTCATGTGCATATTCGTTTCGCGCTTAACAGGATTGATAAATTTTATATATAATGGATTGTCTTTAAAGTCGCATTGTCGACGACTTGATATGAAGTTAGCTTCACTACTGCTGATATACATATTCACATTGTCGATTGCCCCGTCTAATTGTTCCACATTCCTCGTCCAAATATATAGTGGGTAAATGGCGTAATATCTGCTACAACTGAGGCGTTGCCATTAAGCACGAAACGAATGTGCACGTGAGTATATATCTTCCGTTCATGCTGAATTTGGTTTATCCTTCTGGTCATATTTGAATTACTTTTTATTACGCGCACAACACCCAATAAAAGAATGCATATATATTTGTTCTCCGCAACAAACATGACATAAATAACAAAATATACTGACCGCTTGGACAATCAATATTTGCATAATTAAATTAATTTTATGAATGTAACGAAAGCTAGAATTAAATTTTTTATTGCTACTGTAAATAAAATGGACATCTCACATTCCAGCCAAGTAAAATGTATGGAGGAATAATAAAAATATGAATTGTATTATTCAATTTTCAGATATTATACACATATAAGATAGTTAGTTTTTCGACATGCACTGATAAAAGCAATGGAGGATCGAAGCGTGAAAACCTGCTTAACAGACGGTGTTTTTGCTGTTATATTCGAATGAATAAAAAATTACTTTCAACATTATCATAAGTATGCAAACATGATTTCAGTAAATAACAAAAATCATAATAAATTTTAAAAAGCTAAAGCGTAAACACATACATATTGTGAACTTTTAAATCATTATATGATTAATTTTTTGCATTACAGTTGTATAATCAGAAGCTACTTCTTCATGAATTGAAAATTTTTGGTACTATTCTGTGTATATATGTGCTTGCTGTAGATGTTATGCGTTTTTTATTACTTTTATTCACAATAAGCACACTCACACATAGAAAATAGGTGCAGTTACTGCCTTCGTCTGTATCAATAAAATGATCAACCTCATTGAGATTGCTATATAAGTGGTGCCACTGGTATCGCTGTGCAAAATTAGTATATTTAGTCTCTAGTAGAAATAAGTTCACTATATTATGTTAAACTACTTAACTAGCTTAAATAACAGCCTTTAAAAATTAATATAATTAAGTGCCAAATATATTGTTTTAATTAGGAATTTGCGGGAAAATGTCGGTTTTTCCTTATATAAAACATCAAAATTAATTCGAAATTATGTCATCATTATTATACAGCTCTAAGTTTGGGATATATGGATAAACATGTCTAAAAAGATGCAGCACAAAATTTATTAAAGTTAAAGGACCTCTTTTGGAATTCTGGAATTTTAGCTGGTATTTACACATTGGTTGTTTGTAAAGGTATCAATAAAATTATAGATCAAATACCCAATAAATTTGAAAATTTCTTTAGAATGTTAATATATTGAAATGAATAAATGCTCAACTAATAAACAAATGTGATATTTTCGTATTAAACTGTTCATTTACCACGTATTTTATTTGTTTCGATATTGCTATATTGCATCAATGTACGTAATTTTCGAAACTGAAACTAACTTTTAGATGAAAAATTAAATTATAAGAATGATTAGAATTAAATAATTGAAAATATATTTCTACTTATAAATTAATTGAACTCTCCTTCATTTGATATAAAGTGACATTTCATTTTTTATTTCATTGTATCTGATAAAAATTCTTTTTAATTTTGCACATGGAAGGGGTATTATAAATTTTATTAAGGCTGGCATTCCAAAAGAATCTTTCCTTTCACTTATCGTTGGATGAAATGCATGTTTAAGATTTCGTCTTTTTGAAGACTATCATATAAATTGCAATTACCTGTTGCATTGTTTCTATTTATTACAAAAACAATTTTGATTTTTAATACATGGGACGATTTAATTGGTATGTATAAATTTAGAATATCTACGTCTTAAATTGGCTGTCGACTTATATTAAAGCGAAATATAATGTTTTTTGGAAGTAACTATATTTGTTTCTTGCATAATAATACTTTACCAAAGGTGTTATTAATTGGGCGGAATTAGCACCGTTTATCAATACTGAAAAAGACGGTTCGAAATCGTCAATGACCATTCGCAAAGAGGCCGTTCATCATAACGATCGCGTTGAGTGCATTATCAGTAACGAAGCGACACGGAGAGACCACGACGTATTTAAGCACAATCTAACAAAAGAAATATTCATTGAAGTCCAAGGTAGGTTACACTTTTTACAAAATACATACATATATTAAAATATCTAAAAAGGTATAATTTTGCATACTTTTGTACAGATTTGATAAATTGGAAATATTTTTCTATTGATATTTTTATTGAAGAGATTAATGCATAGGATGCAAAACACTTAATAACTAACAGGCTAACTTTTCTTTTATATTGAGATAATACGCGTGAAATTCGCTTACATGAAATGTTATTTCCTATGCACATAATGACTTCATAAAATGCTGGAAATTTTTACCCTACTCGAAATTTCCAACAACATTACTTTGCTTCATCTTGCCTAATATGCAAACCAAATTTTGCTTAATAACTCAGGTAATCGCAAGGTGCCATATTGATCTGCCATTATAACACTTCGAACAATATTAACAATATTTATAATGATCTAAAAAAACTGAAAAGACTGTTTTAAAAATATGACCTAAAGCACAAAAATGGTCAGTATTCATAATCTAAAATTACGAACATTAACAAACTGAAAATAATTAACCTTACATGGATAAATATAATGACTATAAACATTAATCGTGCTAAAAACAAGACTGGTAATCTGAAAATAGTGTACTGCACATTCAAGAATAAAATTACTCTGAACACTAGCTAGCCAATAAGATATATATATATATATATATATATATATATATATATATATATATATATATATATTGAAGAGCAGCCAATACTACATTATGACCAAAATTAAACATATTTGTTATCTAATTTCTATATATATATATATATATATATATATATATATATATATATATATATATTCATTCATGTTAATAAAACACGTGAAGTAAGATCTTCAATTTTGTGAGAATGTTAGGAAATTGATCAGCTAAATATGAATATGAAACTCCAATACTGTTACATTGAATATGTGGCGAAATTTAACCGCGTTATTTTAAACTGTCGAAATATGTAAAACAAATTATTGATATTCGTTTGCGTTAAATTAAGCGACAAACCTGTCATAAATTTGAAATTTATAATAAAATTCCTATAAAATATTATCTATAATACATTTGCATTTTTATAATAGAGTGTATTGTTTTATTTACAGGTAAAATGTCTTGAAATTCAGGCCACTTTTTGCGATATAATATCTTTGGGGATTGTGAGCGCAATTCAATAAACACATGCATTTAAATTACACCGTCAGGGCATGAAATTGGTTCTAGCTGATATTTGTTATGTGTTGATAAAGCTCAACAAGAGAAACAAGATTTAACGTCACGGAAATATTCAATTAACTAAGCGTGTTCTTGTGGAGCTTAAAAAATGCATGCTTATGCCAATCTTAACAAAAAATTGAATAAACACTCAACCAGAATTATAATAGAGCTTTCATTCAAATTTGAAAAATTACATATTACTTGTGCTACAAAAATATTGGCCGATTTTCAATTAAATTACCTCATGCGTAAGTCAACTAGTAAATGCAATTCATTTTGCTCACGTCTAACATAATTCACAATTTTGAAAGGAATTTACTTTACTAGCAGAACAAAATATAGCTTTAGCATATTTAATATTATTGACAAAGAATAAGAAAAATTACGGGTTTTGTGGTTTCGCATTAATAATACATTATCTTTATTGTATTTACATATACTATCATTATTCTCAATTATTCGATTTCATTTGTAATTTTTACAGCTTCACTAGTCGAACAAATTTAAGTTATATATCATTGGAATTAGAAACAAATCACTTATAAACCAGTTCGTTAAAGAATAATTAGAAAGTCTATTTTCTGATGCCAAAAATAAATTGCAATATCTGAAACATTATATATTTACAGTATGTTTTATATAAATATTAACTCCAAGAATTATAAACGCAATGAAATATTCAGATTTCAAATACACAACAGATATTTGTTTATGTAACAAAACGACTGATAAGCATACATGTAAAAGTATAACATCCCTACGATGGAACAGTCCAAATTTGTATAATTATATAAATTGCGTAGCTGTTCAGTGCGCTAAGTAGGCCGGATTAAACGATTTGTAAAGAAGCGAATTAAAGAATATGTTGGATTGAACACAGCTGGCACAGTTCAGAATGTCTTCGCAATTATTAATAAAAAAGCTCTTACCTGAAAACTATACGTATTTTTATGTATACTACCAGACAAACAGCGAAATCGAACAGTTATAGGCAATAGCCTTCTTCCTCAGAAAAATAAAAAAAGCAAAAGTTTGTAAATGATATAAATTTAAGGTGTTGGATTTTTAGTGAATTTGTCTTTGAGTTTCAGACCCTCAACCTTTTCGGTTCATGTTTGCTCATTTTTGGCGCATAATGGATGCCTTGAATACATCTTTTTACCCCTTTCTCTCCAAAAACTGACAATATAAATTTCCATACATTACAGTCAAGTTGATTTCCAGCACAAATAAGGTTGCGTTTTTCAACTATGTTCTGAATACCTGATTCATAATTAATTTGTGCTTCGATACATGCTTTATTTCTGTACTTAAATAAAATAAACATAGGATTAGTGGACATAAATTTTATACCTGACTTAATCTATAATTCTTTTAATTGGTAAAACCGTATATTACTAAAATTAAATGTTTGCAATGTAACGGTAGCATGTTAAATTAATTTACAACTTCTCTTCAAGTTTTGATCAATTGCGCGGTAGCCATTATTATGTTCAACTTGTTTTGTTGAACTGTTCGTGTTTACCCTGTTGGTCGTTGGTTTAGTCCTACTATCTTTTTTATTACTTTTATGTTGCTTCAGTTGCTCTATCTCTTTGTGAAATATATATATATATATATATATATATATATATATATATATATATATATATATATATATATATTATCCACTATCTGTGCTTAACAATACACACATAATTTGAAATAATATTTGGAGTTTAGCAGCACGATTTTAATAAAAATTATTCTTTCTCTTCCTCTAAATTTTCTTTCTACACAAGTATCCATACATTACTTATAATTGGCAAATTATGCTTCTCATTGATCTATTTTATAACATTACAGTGAGCTCAATTATGCTATGAAACCTATTTTAAAAATTATGCAATTATTCTTCTAAAGTATCTACAGATGAAAATATATTTATATGTATATTGAAAGACCAAAGAAAATATTTAAACATGGAGAGAGTGTGAAGTATGGAAACAATTAATCATTAGCGTGCATCGTATCCAGTTCGTGCTCAATGCGCAAACATGGTTTTCCTGTTTGCATTAATCGGGATGCAGTTTGTTTATCCATATAGCCTCGTGTGTAGCCAACTACTTTATGTTATTGCATTTGGTAATTAACTTAACTGCAACGTCTGGAGATAATGCTTTCGATAATTTGACGACTTTGGCAATTGCAAACTGATATTCACTATTGGATTTGAAACAGACGTTTAAGTTGTATTGTTCTCTCATTCGAGTAATTAACCGTCTGGTCGATCGGCCTACGTAAACTGATCGACAACTTGCATATGCATATTGTTAACCAATATATGATGTATAAATTAAGAGCAGTTTCAATTTAATTGTGTTTTCTTAAATAACACTCTTAATTTATTTTATTGAGGCTCGAATTCGTAAAATATATAATTAATTATTTATTAAATTGGTTAAAAATTTATAATGCGAACATAATTGTAAACCCATTGACTATGAAAATAGGCGCTACGTCTATTTGGGCTGCCCTACATGTGAAGTGAAAAAAACAAATGGTATAATTTGAGTTTGACTATATTTAACAGTTAGATACTGTTTGTGGCGGAGAACTATTATATAAGCAATTATGTATTAGGTGTTGCGCACCTCGTAACAAAATAGTTCATTTATTACCAGAAGGATGAACCAAAGTCAGCCTGAACGGAAAGTATAATCTCGTTCCTGTAAGTAAGAAACGAAGTTAACTATAATTGTTTGAACTGATGGAAGATTAATTCTCACATTAAGATGTATCTATGTTTTGATTAAATAGCAATATTGATGAAACCTGACGTTGCATACCAAGTACAAATATTTTTGAATATTATTTGTTTTACATGAAAATGGAGGGGAATTTTTTTTATTTATTAAATTAATTTTTTAAGTGTCTCAGGAATGATAAATTGATTTTAATTTTGAGCAGATAACGCTGTAAGTTACGTTCGTTTGTTAACATGTACTCCATATTAAGATTCAGTTTGATATGAAAACTCAATGGTTTAAGTCGCGTTTAAATTTTGATTTTATATCTTGCCTTACATATCTTTTGTCGCTTAATCGATGCAACTCTGCTTTCATAATTCCAATATTTGTGATATTTTCTACTTTGCAACAATTTAGAATCGATACTTTAAGTAGAAGTTTTATATCACTTTATTGTGAATTACATTTAAAAGAATATTTATAGACAGTTAATGCCATTTAAAAATGTACGTGCATAAAATGTTCAAGATTTAATAATTATTATTATGCGTTTTTCGACAGTTCGATAACATTACTCATTATTGGTTAATACTCTCAAAAAAATTATTTTCTACGGAACATAAGTTCTTTTTTTAAAACGTACATTCAATTAAAAAATAATTTGTAGTATACCAAATTAGTTTGATAATCAAAACAAAATAAACAACACAGTTCGGATAGGTTCGTTTATCCTTGTTTGTAAAGGTAATATGCTTTTATCTCATAAATTTGTTAAAGAGATACAGTATTTTGCAATAAAAGTAGCGATTGGACAAACAACTTGAAACGAATGATAATTAACGCAATTGCATGTAATGCAATACCAGGTAGTACCCATCGTTATAGACAGTAATACATAAGAATATGAAATCTGATTCTTCACTGGCGAATACTTATAAAAAAATTCTAATTTCGGTGTTGGCTTTATTACAAAACACACTATGAATACCTTATGTAACTTAATTCACTAAATTCAGAACTTTCCACCATCTTGCCATTTGCAATCCAAGAATGAAGAGACCAATTGTCCAAGGTGTCTGCTTCTGATTCTACAATAATCAAAGTCTCACACAGCTGCCTAAATCATACCTAACCTATATGCTATGTTCGTTAAAATTCCGTCACTACCTATGTAACAATAGTTAAAAGATGAAGAGGAAACTCAACCTTACCGCTTTACATCAAATAAGCTAACTTTATCCTTGTTACTCTGACAAGGACCTTGGACCATCTGGCCGGAAAATTCAATAAAATCGTTATATATCACATATCGACCGAAGATACAACCTGCATCAGAACAATAGAAGAAAAAGTGCTTTATTCTATAATTATATCAGCACAGCTTTGTTCCTCTTCGTAAAGCGTTTTATTGTCGTTGTGGAAGATTATTGACATAAAACCAGTGTTATATAAAATATGCGTAATGTTATCAATAAACACATGAAAAGTATCTTTAGAATTTTTCGATCAATATTGGAAGATAAACGCATTGATTTTCTTCTTGTTTAATAAAACTGGTAAAATTTACAAGCAAATAATTAAAAAAGTATTATAAATATACCCTTAGGTACATGCAAAGTATATATATATATATATATATATATACTACTATATATATATATATATATATATATATATATATATATATATAAAGAAATACTTTGACTTAATTCACGATTGCAACTAAATTCAACATTTTTTAATTTAGAAAAGATCTATTAAGCCAATAAATAAAATGTATTAATAAATAATGTTTGTACGAGTATCTACAACTGTTTTTTCTGGATTCGTTAATATTTTCATTCGTCCAATCACAACTGTACATTTTTCCTAACCAATCTTCTCGTAGCTATGTCTGTCTTGATTCTGTAAAATGTAGATTGCTTCTTATTTGTATCGCCATGTGATGTGTTATCGTTTCATTGTTAATGTGTCCGCAATTACTGGAAGTGTTGTACTTTGCGGACCATCTTTAAAATTCGAAGGCCTGTTTCTACGTTAGTCAAATTTTATTTCTTCTCGAATTACATTTTGTACTTTTAAGCATAGGCTAAGCTTATTAATTGCGATAGTTTCAAAAGCCATAAGCGTTTTTCCGATTTTACATTGTATTGAACGGAAAAATTATTATTACTAACTAAGTGACCTGTGAGTAGTACATGTTATAAAATGTATTATTTTTGTACAGGAGCTGCACTCCTTTTTAATAATTTTTAAGGAAGATAGTGAATTATTCTAGTTTAGAGCCTCTTTGTTGATCTTTCGATGTACATAGTGTTGCATGTACATTGAAATTTGTACATAGATAATGGTCTTGATGTCACCTTCATTTTTCAATTATTTCAATAATTGCGGACACACTCAAAATGAAAGCGATAAAATATCACATGGCGCTACGAATAAAAAACTGTCTAAATTGCGTAAGAACAAGACTGACAGAGCTACGAAGGAGATTGGTTATGAACAATGTACAGTTATAATCGGGCGAACGATTATATTAACAATTCCAGAATAATGGCTGTAGATACTGATCTAAATAATAATTTTCAATAAAATTTACTCAATTGGTTACGTTTCTGTTCTCTCATACTTTTCAAAAATGTTAGAAATAGTACCCCCAATATATATATATATATATATATATATATATATATATATATATATATATATATATATATCACTATATACAGATCGAAAGCGTAACTTATTATTTGAAAATTGGTGGTCATCGATAAGATGTAATTCTAAGCACAAATACCAAAAAGGTAAAAAATATTAACTCCAAAGTTCTTAATGAATTGTGTCAGTGAGAGAATGAAGGAACTGAAGGAAATAAAATCGTCACCGTTTCAAACGTTTTCGGTATTTAATTACAAATATGTTGCTTCTTATTTCTGAGAGTTTCATATATTTCTTGTTCGGGCCACTTGGGCATTGTTCGTATTAAAAATTTGCCTTTCTACCATATGTAATCAGCTAAACTCAATAAATGTGCTATAAAGCATAAACACATATTGCGGCCTTGAATTTTCACTTAAATACTTAATTGAGTGCGGCCAAAAATATATTTATAAATATGACTTTTTAGACAAATTTTGACGAAGCAGTAGTATGTATTTATTTGTCGGGATAGAAATTGTTTATCCTCGTATGACGTATCAGAAATGTAACAATAGTAAAAACGATAGGTTTTGCGCAATTTCGTGAATTTCCCTTGTCGTTAAAATGTCAACGCCTCATTATTGGCAATGCATTGGGGCGTGGTAATTATCAGTGTTTTAATTATGAGAACTTCATAATTTGATATATTGGAATTGCCAAATAGCTGTATATGAGGTTGTAATATCTCAAAATTATTAAGGCTTCTAATAACGTTTAAAATTTTATCACAGTAATAATTTCAACTGTTTCATGGTTAGTTTTCAACAGGATATATTTCATCGTTTTATTTAAATTATACCTGGCCAAGAATGCTATCGTTCGATTAGAGAAGTAACCACACGTATGCTTATCGTTTTAGTAGGAATTTAATTCTCAATTTTACCAATTTAATTTGGCTCTTTGAAGAATTTGTGCCTTCTGCTTCTATTAATGGATTTAAAATTTAAAATTCTCTAAAAACAGAATTTTTTCCTAAAGCATTATAGATTTTTTAAATGTTTCTTTAAATCAAGTTTGTGAGCTTGAAGTAAACACCAATCTCATTGTATTTAGCCAGTCGTCGAACAACATAACAAAACTATCGCCATTGGCACGCACTGACGCGTTTCGACCTTCCATGATCATCATCAGAGTACGACGGAAAACTGACTAGCGAGGAAAGCAAAATTAGATATGCGCCTTTCATTTCTAGTAATCTCGCATAAATTGAACTTCACTGGAAATTTCGGCTGCCCAATTTCTATGCCGTCACGAACCTTAACTTGTTGCAGCTTCTGCCATATATATAGCCAATACAATTAAACAATAATTGATTGCGCCTTTGGTAGTAACAATTATTTATATCAAGTTTGCGAATTTGAAGTAAACACAAATCCCATTGCATTTAACCAGTCGTCGAACAACATAACAAACTACTGTCAGTCACGCACACTGACACGTTTTGACCTTCCATGATCATCATGGAATTTGCTAGTCTCATCATTGACCAATATCTCCTAATTCTACTCATCTTATTCAAGTAATTTTATAAAACCTTCGTTCGTAAATGATGATCATGTGAACATTTTAACCTATAATTTTATTCGGAAACTTAAATGAGTCTGCTTCCACGTTGTGTATAAAGACAATTTGCAAAGTTCAAACATTTTTGTTTGCTTTTTACTGTCAAAAACATTTTATATTTGGTTTAAATTTCCTAAAAAGGCATTTGTGTTTGGAAATAATTTTGCATAGGTACTGCGATAGTACGTTCTGATTGCAAACTTGAGTTGAGTTTTTAATTTCAGCCATACATATTTCAGAGTTTTAGATGCCGTCGTTCGTGTCTTGAGAAAATCTAAATGTTTTTATATTTATTTAGTCTACCAAATACAATATTAGCTAGTACGATCAGTTTCAAGTTTCACAAATGCTTATATTAGCAAAATATGGTCCAATAACTAGGACATTGATTGATATTGTTTGATTTAGAAGTTGCCTCATCGGCGAGGCTTCGCCCCGTGCTCCGTACATATGAATTGTGCTTTATATTTAAATTATTTCTGTGTACTAATAAACACCTCGAGTCGATGTCGTCATACATTTCCTTCTTTATACGTGATTAATTTACATTTAGAATTTCCTTTCAAATAAAACATAACCACTTATCTTGTTATTTAATACATGGAATAATTGGCATACATTTAATGCATCTTATAAAAAAGCTAAGGCCGAAATCAGTTTGATTAAACGTTGCATCTAATTATTTTTGCGAAATTGAATATATGCCTTATCTTTACGAACTTTTGTAATTGTCATATTTAGTGCCGCCAGGACCTCCTCAAATAACAGTTCCCAAAGATAAATTTCTCTTTCTGGAAGGAGAGCAGTTTCACGCTGTTTGTGTAGCCGAGCCGGCAGGAAACCCTCCAGGAGGACTATTTTGGCACTGGATTCTAAATCCAGCGCAAATGCGTTACTCGCATTCTCTGAATAATCTCTTTGAGCAGGTCGTCCCTAAAGAATCGAACCAAATTAGACTGGATGGCGATTTTGGTGTATTTCAATCCGCTCACAAAGCACGACCGCATCCTCTGTTTACCAATGACGGACCTGGAGGTGTATTGGTGATGTCATCCTCGTCGTCTACATTTTCAAACGAAGAAAATCAAATTGTTATAAACACTCAAGAGGATGTCTCAGCCAGGTATTATAGGACGAGAACATCGGCAGATGGCGGCAGTCTCATAAATGAATTAAATATACCACAACTGACAAGACGTTATCATGCGGCGCAACTTGTTTGCAAAACCGGTCATCAAATTGGAAATGTGCAAAATACCCATATTACAGTCCTGGTGGGATGTAAGTGAACGATTTTCAATTTAGATTTGAATAGCAACGATTTTGGTCTAAGCTTTGACATTTTATGAAATAATTAATTTATTTAACCTTTTGTTCTTCATTAAGAAATACATTCACACTCTACATTTCTGCTACATGTGTTCCAGAAATCTTACAGGCTTCACCTATTTAATAGCCACATGATCATAAAAACAGAGAAGAATTCACAAATAATTTTTAAATGGAAACAACATGAAAAGTTTACAAAACGTATTGCGCGGTATATAAATCTTCCTGTTTTTAGCAATGGTTGATTTTTTTCTGCATTTATCTCCTCCTAAAATTGTTTTAACGGGAGTTTTGCAAGCCCTCTCTTTTATTTTCTTGATTTTTTACTGGTTTACAAATCTTAAGGTGTACAATTAAGAACACCAACAAATATACCGGTTGTAATATCTTCCTTTTAAAATAATACAGAAATTGGTGGCAACACATCGATTTCTGTTAAACTAAATATGGAGCAGATAACTTGCACTAACTAGTGGAAAACGAAAGGATTTTATTAGAAGCGATTCGTTTGAAGACACGTGGAAAAATTTAAGGTTTAGCAACAAGTTTGATAATAGTCATTATTCATTCTTTTAAAAATAACAATTCGATACGCTTTTGTGAATAGTGCATTGCGTGCACAATGAATCAAGGAATCAATTAGGCTATTAGCACGAATTTTAGCCTAAAATAAATCTAACAAGATCTCAGTTTGGTAATATCGTCAATAACATAAAAAATAACTCGAAAGCATTTAGCTTACTAAATAGTTTCTGTTTACATTTAAGTCGATTATATTTTCTAGAAAGAATGCATATGATTTGTGCGTTGAAACTAGGATTGACGATCGTTTATCTGAATTAAGATACCATACATATGAATTCCGGTTTGTAACTAGTTAGTCAGTTTGCTTAGGCGTTCTCATGTTCATCATGGGAGGTTGGTAAAAATGCATTAGTACGTGTGATTGATATTAGGTTTGCTGCTGTGTGACCCATTAGATACTTAGAAATTGGTATATATCACGAAACCGCAAACTTCTTTTAAAGCAGAAATTAACCATTTCCTTCACAAACCGATTGCTAACGAATGCACACATTGGAAAATCACCACAAAAGCTTGAATTTTTATGTAGTAAAAACTTATAGAAATGTTGAATATTAATTGTTATCTTACACTAAAAAAACCTTATGACGTTATGATTTTAAAGGTGATACTTATCATAAAATATTCCAGGTCCTTTATTGAATACATTTGTTTCCTGCCAGGAACGGCTAATTTAACGGATCATAATGCAAAGATAATAATCTATGTCAATTTTTCAGCGGGAACAACTATTTAACGATTCTGCATTCTGTTTATCATCAAAAATGTTTTAAAAATCCGTTCAGTTACTTGAAATAAGATATTTCCATTGGTGTAAATCATTTTAACAGTATTTAATATAGTTACAATAATTCTTCAGTTATCTGGATAATTTCATAATTACGTTTTTCTACGAGCACTCATAGATTTTGTCTGTCTAATTGCTACGTTGTTGCATTTATACAAAAGTTCTTTTATCGAATAAATGTGTTTAAAGCAGACAAGATATCGCATTCAAAATATAAAAGCAGGTATTTTGAGACACCGTACTGCTGATTGAAATCATGATTTATGTTTTCCTTACGAGATAATGCAATTGTGAATTAGGTCGATTGTTAAACTAATGTTAAAGAAGGTTCGGCATTAAACAACCTGTTAATGGCAATAGTGAATAACCAATTCCTATCATGTGATTATGCAATTTCCACGCATATCCAACACGTACACCTATATATATATATATATATATATATATATATATATATATATATATATATATATATATATATATATATATATAGGTAGAAATACAAGATTTGATTACGTATATTTTGTCAATATATACTAAACATTAAGATAAGATATACTACGAATATAAAATTCAACTAAACAAATCGTAATGATAACGAGTCTTGCAATATTACTATATCTTTGTTGTGAGAAACATATATATGTGTCCAGGTCCCCTTTTCCGCGGTAAAATTTAGGCACCTTCTTCAAGCCCCTTCAACAATCCACATCTCATTACAAAATATAAATAAAAACTAATAAAGTAAGTATGTAATTTGATACTAATTGTTTTGATTTTATTAGAACTAGGTAGACTCACAGTAACTATTTCCTATTTCACTAGCTAAGAGCAAGCCGCGAATGGGTGTGCCTGTATTTGACCGCTAAGTTTTCAACTATGTATAAACAGACACACGCGTACGAACAATTTACTGAGACTATTGTTGCTTAATGTTAATAGAGCATTAACTAGCAGTTAGCCACTGTATTCTCCAATAGTTGCCTGTACAATTTTATGCAATTATATTTGTTAAATTTAATATTATTTTTGGTCGTAATTGTGGATGGTTTGAACAGTAAATTTGGTTTAAAATTTCTCCTTGTTTGTTTGCATTATTTGAGTTCTATATATGGATATCATTTTTCTGTGGTCTATTAGTTTACCTACAATCAGCATACGATTTGATTCAAGAAAATTTCCACGTTGGATCCTCGTCCAGATGCTTTTTATTGTTTTGCACTTTTATTATGTACTGTTCGAGTGTTTGCATTTGCTTGCTGCAAAATCGGTAGCCTTGCCTTATCTTACAGAATGCGTTTTTATGGCCTATTGTTGAATAAATATTTATTTGTAGCTGCTTATTTTTCCTTTGATAAGGTTAGTGCAGATTTGCTTTGCAGTGTTTGCTGAATATATTACTTATTCCTATCTATTCGCCGCCAAACATATTATATTAAGTTGATGGAAATATTTGATATTCAGCGGGAAATCATATTGTCTTATGTGCATTGCATCATAAACTTCAAATGTATTTTTGTTGCATCACTTTATTACTATTGTAATACGTAATCATCACTTGGTGCTCTATTTGAATTATATAATTAGTAATTGCTGTAAAGAGATGGAACAACTTATCTTATGTTCAAATTCGTAAACTTTAATTTTAATTGCCAGGCTTAAGCGTGTCTTACAAAGCACATCCTAGCTGCTTTATGCATGTACCAATTATATAAATGAAACTTTGTGCAAAAACCGGAACAGGGAATGTTACAAAAAATTTATTTAATTAATATTTTGTTCGCGATTAAAGAAAACGTTAATCAAATTCAGATTTGGGAAAAATTGGATAAAACCTACCCAGATACTGAAATTTAATTGAAAAAAATGAACATGGAAAAATTCGGTATACTGACTTTCAATTTCTCAGAAAGTATAACGACAGTTTAGTCTGATGCTCATATTGGAAATCTTCGCACACGGGACGATAACATCTTTCAAACCGCAGGTTCAGTCAATCTTAAAATTTTTATGTGATATATTACTAAGCAATGTTCTGCTCTGAGCACATTGTTGAGGAGTATTTAATGGTATCGAAAATGACTCTAAAATTGAACGACTTAAAACATTAATTTACTGAGGCTAACATAATATCTCACACGGCTAGCAAACGGAAACAGTAAAATAATTGTCAACCTGGGCAAACCCTGGGTAAGAAATATTTCATTATTATTAACCAGCAGAACATCTTTATCTATAACAGCCAAAATTTAAATTCATCAAACAAGGGGTCATTTTCAAGCAGCTATAAAATAACAGAAATTTTTTCCCATTATGGTATTATGTACAATTTTACATGCACACGCATTTTCACGTACGTAAGAAAAAAGTCACAGCTGTCTAATAGGTTCCAAAGACACCTGTTAAGAATTTTTTGTCACGGACACTGGCACCGTTCTTCAAATCAACAATGACCGATAATACAATTAAAACGGAGTAGCACATCGCCACGACCAATATTTATATAATATCGACAGCTGTTTAAAACGAATACCAAGTCTACTTTCTGAATCTTCAAAAATAATCTCAAAAATGGAATATTTAATTGGCCTCAAATAAGAGAAACAACATAGTTTTCAGTCAGAAAATTAGATGCTTTCATTATTTACGTCAATTGGTAGTTCAGGCAAAGAGCTCTGATTATTTGATTTAATAGGTGTCAACAGTTTTATTTTGGTACCTTTACCTATTAATTGATTGAGAAATTAATAAGAGTGATTATATGTGTTGCAGTGCGATCGTCTTATGTAAGAAGTTCTCAAAAATTTTCTTATATTATTGATTAATTATTTTCTAATAAATGAAATATTGCGCCTTTATTAAATCAGGGAAGCACGAGGTGCATGTTATATCGCGAATTTAATAACGAATAAGGATTCATCTTCTAAGAAATAAATGTCTCAACAAGTACACGCCTATGCTTTGTGTAGCACCAAAATGAACGAACAAGCAAACGAATCTATGCTCGAAGTAAACGTCCACATTATCCTAAAAGGATGGCATACTGAGCCTCAATAAACCGCTATCTCAGTTAAGGCGAAGAACATGATGTAATGTTAAGCAGCTACAGGGAACATTTAATACCAATAATACTATTCGTTCATTCCAAATGACAAAATTATTCAATCTAGGACATAAAAGAACTTGAGAAAATTTCCTATAGACAAAACTTTTCGTACTGAAATTATAATTGAATTTTTTTCTTAGTTAGGCGAAATAAAAATATTTACTTGATGATAAAATATTTATAGGGAAAGGTTTATATTGAAAAAGTGATTGAGTGCGCATTCTACCTATAAAGATTTAATTATTTATTACTATGGGCAATTTAGGTTATCTT